>JAOXYA010213292.1:0-20102 GCA_028565675.1 Sorex palustris | reverse complement strand
TTGGTAACTCGTGTCCTCATTTTCATTCATTTCTAGGAATCTTTTGATTTCCTCTTTGATTTCCTTTCTAAGCCACTTGTTGTTCAATAGTGTACTGTTTAATTTCCAGGTGTTTGATTTAGTTTTGTTTTTTGTGTGTGATTTATTTCTAATTTCAGCGCATTAGTGTCTGAGAAGATTGTTGATAGAATCTCTATCTTCTTAATTTTATGGAGGTATGTTTTGTGGCTCAGCATGTGGTCTATCTTAGAGAATGTTCCATGCACACTTGAGAAGAATGTGTATTCAGCTTTTTGAGGATAAAGTGTCCTGTATATATCTACTAAGTCCAATTTTTCCATTGTTTCCCTCAGATGAAGTATGCCCGTGCTAAGCTTGAGTCTGGTTGATCTATTAAAAGGTGAGAAAGCTGTGTTGAATTCTCCCACTAGTATTGTGTTGCTATCGATGTATTTCTCCATGTCTATTAGTAGTTGTTTTAAGTACTTTGCTGGTCCCTCATTAGGTACATATACGTTTAGTATTGTAGGCTCTTACTGTTGTACAGGTCCCTGGATCACTACGAAATGGCCTTCACTGTGTATTGTGAACACCGTCAGTCTGAAATCAATGTGGTCAGATACCAGAATGGCTATCCCAGCTTGTTTATGGGAGTTGTTTGACTGTAGGATTGTTTTCCAGCTTTGAAGTTATGCTTTTGTAACACGGTAGTTAATTGACTCCAAATAATATTTACTTCTGGCCATCCATCATATTTACTTGACTTAAGCCTTAGTAGTTATCATTAGTTCCTAGTACTCCAAAAGAAGGGTCCCCACAAAGGGACTAGATGGATCCAAGACAAGCTGTAAGCTACCCTGCCATCAAAAAGGGATAAGCTAAACACCATAAGTATAAGTGAAGAGCATGGTCATTGGACAAGCTCTGTCATGAGCCCCCTCAAAAAAAAAAAGTAACTGAATAAGGACTCTGCTGGGATTAGGAAAGACTAACCTGGCTTGCAGACTGTGGTGTGGAATATATAGCAAGATGTGCTCAGAAAGAACCAACCTTTAAGCTTAATATATCTCTTACAGTGTTCATACAAACTGGCTAGAAATATTATAATAAGTAAATTTACTATGATTGTTTAAATGGATTTCTAGCTGAGGAAAGGATAAAGCAATATACCTTTGACAGAATCCTGCCCTTGAGCAGATCTCCTAGTAATCTGGAGTGCTGAACCATCAGATGAGATTTTTCCCTTGAGTTAATCTCCTAGAACTTCCCCTGAAGAAGTGGCTTTACCTCTGTTTGTTGTTATGACAATGTTCAACCCCACCTATGTGTACCCCACCCTTCATGATTTCTGTATAACTATATTGTAAGTGGAAAGAAGGGAATATAATGAAGGAGATGACTTTGAGGTCTATGAGGAGACTCGGATGATGGAACTATTACCAAAACTACGACTATAAATGGTGCTGTAAGGGGAGAGATTGGACAATGCTGGGGAGGAGAGAGAAATAATCTGACTACCTATTTCTCCCTTTCCCAAATGGTTCTCAGCCACTGAACGCTAGTATCCTGCATGGGCCCCACACTTTCTATTGGAACCTCACACAGAAATTACCCCTGGTGGTTCACAGGGGACCATAGGAGGTGCCAAGAATTGAAACTGGGTCAGCCACATGCAAGGAATGTGTTCTACCAACTTTCCTATCTCTTCAGTCCTCCTATCATTGTATTTTTATGTCAGTAATCGGGGTGGGGGAGTAAAAAGTATAATTCAAGAGATATAGGATAAAAAGGAATGTTGAACAAATAGTTAAACATCCATCAGACATAGGCATCTTCAATCCTGTGAAGTGAAAACAAGGGCAGTGTGCTCTTCTCACTCTAGCCCCCACACAGATACTCTAGGTTGGTTGGATGAGGAATATACATTTTTATTCATCTCCAAACTTGCCCCCTTTGTCATTTTACTTGAGTCATGATTATTTTTCTAAGTAGGGTCTCCTGGCTGAGACCTCCTGGCAATCTTGGGATGGAAACAGACCAAATTTCTGCCCCACCAATGCACCAGCAGCTACACACACCCTAACAGAAACCACTATGTCTCCAGCAGATCCCACCACCTCAAAACTAGCCTCCACAAAGATACCAACATACCAAAAATTTCAGTTACATAGGTTTTGGGGGGCTATAATCTCCAGGTCTTCTTGGAGTTGGGATGGGTGACTTCCCCCCCAACTCCCCATACTTCCCGAAGCCCTGACAGCCACACCTGCGTCCCACAGCTGCTGTATAAACTCCTTTACCAGCCTTGATCCAGACACTCATAAATAAATCTTGGAAGAGATCAGCTGAAAAAATTTCTTGGATACCCTGACCAACTGAGATCTCTAGGGCAATCTTGGTCAGGGTGCAGGGCATGTTCCCAGCTCACTGAAGCCCTGACAGCTGCATCCACACCTCAACATGTCGCCATGACTCTGGCTGGACTGCTCAGTTAAATATTCTGAATTTTCTGAAGTGACATCTCCAAACTCTACAATGCTAACATTATAGTAGGAGTACACCAGATTGTATGAGAATGTAACATATAAGTCAGCTAAGCAACTAATCTCAACTAACAAAAACATTAATACAGCAGGTTTAATTTGCAATTAAAAACTCAGTAAATCCTCAGACTAGAAATTAATGTCCCCATGGTGAGATCCAACAACTTTCACAAGCTTTCCTTAACTGAAATATTTTTTGATCATTTTATTAGCTATTTAGTGGTAAAAAGCAATATAAAATAAATTATTGTGGGCCAGCTGTGGGGGCAAAGTTGAGGGGTGGTTGGGAAAACGGAGACAGTAGTGGTGGAGGGAAAGTGACAGTGGTGGTGGGGTTGGTGTTGGAATATGTGGTGCCTGTAACAAATCATCAGAAACAACCTTGTAAACAAGTGTTTAAATAAAGTAGGGGGGAAGATAAGGTGGTTTTTCCTATTTCCACTCTTATATCTATGTTTCCAGACTCAGCAGGCCATAGAAGCTACTATTTTCCAGAGTTGTCCTTGTATCTTGTAACAAAGCACCCTTCCCTTTAGCAGAGCTAAACACTGGAAATGCTTTCAAACCAACGTTTTTAAAGACTCTAGACATCTCTACCATTAGCTGTACTTAAGCAATTTTCCTTCCTTCTCTTGATTGAAGCTCATTTTATATTCAATGCCCCGAAACTATAATCCAAAATGTCCTTAAAGGATTCTTTAGGTGATAACATTTTTTTAAAAAAACAACCAGTCTTGCTCAGTTCATGGGGTTTTATTGCACTATTTAACAGAATACACAGGTACCTGAAAGCCAAGAAAACTTAGTAATCGTGTGGCAAATAGTCAATTGTGTCACAAACAGAAACAGAGTGTTCTATCGAAGGTTTTCCTGGATAGTGTAAATGCAGCATATTTTAACAAAGGGTACTATGGACAGCTGTAACCAGATCTGAAAATTTAACACATTTAATCCATTGAAAACAAAGTGGATAAAATTCTGATGGAGGCTTCATAATGTCTCTAGCTTTCTCATGAACAAGACCAATTTTAAAACTCCAAATACTTTATATAATCTCTAAGACTTTTCTCATGTTTTATTCCTTTTGTTCTTTGTTTTGGGGTCACATGTTGATTATTTTTTATGTATATTTATTCTGTAACAAAAACAGCATACAATGATGTGCCGGACACTGATTTTTAATAAAAGCACCACTGATCAGGTATTCTCAAGTTATTCACAGGTTAACGAGAAAACTAGAACTGTGTCTTCCTCAAGTGTTCAGCTCAACATCATGAGAAGTCTCCTTGAGCTACACTCAGTAGCAGACAGAATTCCGAGGTCTCTTACCTCTTGTGTCGCAAATATAAATGGCAAATGTAATCCCCTTCCTTTGAGTGCCCACAGGATATAAATCATGGATAGTGCCACAGGATATAAATCATGGATATGATGGTGCATCACTCTGTGATGTGGTTGTTATTTGACAAAGGTGGAGAATTTTTTAGATTTTTTTATTGAGGTTCTGTAATTTATAATACTATTAATGATGATTTCCCATGCAAATAATTCCAACACCACAAGCATCCAAAAAAAAAGGATTTTAGTAGACATTAAGGTCACAAATCAATCAACTATAAATAGATCCAAGTAGAGATTATCTTGAGTGGTCCTAACTTACTTTTTAAGAGAGGGTCTATGTCCATTTTACAGGAAGAGACTTTTCTGCTAGTCTTGCAAAAGTAACTTTGTTGGTTGAGGGCCACATGGCAAGGAACTAAGTGAACTAAGCAGCTCCTGGTTAATAACCAGTAAAAAAAAAAGAAGCTTCATATTATAACAACAAAATTAAATTCTGCCAATAAGAAAATGACCTTGAAGGAGGATTCTAAGCTCCATAAGCAAAGCCTCATGAGGGTCCCCTTAGGGGACCCTAAGCACTGGATCTGACTAAACAATACTAAGACCCTTCTCACCCACAAAAATTGAGATTATAAATTATTCCATTATTTTATGATATTAAAATTTTCTTTTCTTTTTAAAAAATTTTTAATTAAAACATCATGATGTTACAAACTTGTTCATAATAGTTGTTTCGGGCATTTAGTGCTCCAATACCACCAGCGTGAACTTTGATCCACCAATATCCCTTCCAACCCCTTAGGCACATAAAAAATTTACTTTATATTTTACTTTATATTGCTCAGTCCAACAAAACTTAAAGAAATGGCAAATAGAATGATCAAAAAAATCAGTGTGAGCCAATTTGTGACTGCTATATGATTTAACCTATGTAAATTTGTAAATTAAAATAACTTAATACAATATAATATATTACTGTTCTAATTTACATAAGTAAGTTTTCAACTCTGGAATCTAAAGTATGTTGTATTAAATTTTATGTTATACTTTGATATCATTATAGCAATCATTATGTCTTACCTGTCATTAATACAGCTTTAAAAACGTCCTTTGCTAATATATTTTGAAGTTTACATGAAATAGGTAAGGCCTAAATGTATGCCATTTTAAATTACTAAATTTTCAGTAACTTGTCACAAATAACAGAAAATGAAAACAATGCTCAGTCTAAAAGTATGATATGTATAAGGAGGAAAATGAAGGGAAGTGGAGCCATCATGCAGTTTCGATACAGTATGTTTGGTAGAGTTCATGCTTTTTTTTAGTTCAAGCTTTTAAGTGTCCTTGGTTCTGGGTCAATCAAGTTCTCCACTAATTAAATATTTAATATTCGACTAATTGGTCACTTTCTCTCTTCTCTGAGTTAGACCCAATATACTCATACACAAAATGATGGAGCTGAACTAGATAAACTCTGAGACCCTCCAATTTCCAATATTATTCAAACCTTTGAAATTATGTTCTCTGTAGCACAGTTCTCTCAACTTCCATACAAGCCAAATGGTAGCTCACCATAAGCTGCCCCAAATCTTCAAGAAACATGTAAGTACATATAATCGATGAGCTTTTGGAACAGAAGAGGAAACCTGATTTCTTTCTTCATTCAAACATCTTCCAGTGGCATGATGAGCAAATCAGAGAGATTTTTCATTTTACACAGCTTGAAAGACTTGGGGGGAGTCAAGGATTTGTTTTGTGTCACACCCAGCTGTGTTCAAGACTCACTCCTGGCTCTGCAGTCAGGAGTCATTGGTGGATCTCAGGGGACCATATGGGACCACACATGCAAGACAAGTCCTTACTTGTGTTATCACTGTACTAACCTAAACCAACTCTCTGGTCCAACCGTGAAAGACTCTTAATATAGACTACTCTGGAAATCCAAACCTTAAAAGGGCCTTTGCTCTTGTTGAAATCTCTAACTCTTTAAGTCTAAGGTCTATATATGCCTCTTTTAGACCAGGAGCAACTGGTGAATCACTTCACAATTAACACTTTTATATCTCAAATCACATAATAGTTATCTGTTATTAGAGCACTAGCTCAGATACTCTCCATATATCACAGTCATAAAGGATTAGCAATTTATTACAGTCACACAATTTGCAAGTGAGGGTACACATTCAAACATAGGTCCCTCTCAGGCTAAAGCTTGTACTTTTACCTCTGTGCTAGTTTCACTGCTGTTTTAGCACAGTATCAACTGTATCCACTCAACAAATATTTTATGCCTGCTGTCGCATTGGAGTGACCAGTCATTTTAGTTTGCCCAGGACTGAGAGGTCCCCGTTGATGTTTCACCTGCAGTGCTAAAACTGAAAATTGCAGAAACCAGAATGAGTCTGTCACTCTAGCACCTCTACTCAGAGCAACAGGTGCAGAAGTAGGGCCCGAGGGTGCATGTGGAAATATAAAGAAAAATCCTTGATGCAAAGCTTTCTCAGAGAGTCAGAAACTATTTCCTTTCTTAGATATAATCCCCTGAGAAAGACTCTAAGTCTGTTCATACGTTTTCCTGAAACAACGTCCCCAAGACTCTCTAGTACAGATCCACCTGGCAGCTGGAAGTTTTCCCAAAATCTGTGCACCAGGTTCTCTCAGCCATCATCAGACCTGGGTCATTCAAACTCCTTCCCTGTCTGGATACAGCAGGGTTTGAAGATTAACCATTCCCCCCTTACATATTGATGCTTTTTCATACTAAAAACCCTGAGAACAACTTGAGAATTTTCTCAGACATGTTTCCCTGTTGTTAGACATATATCCCATTAAATCTCAGAGATCCAATAGAAATAGCTCAACTCTGACACAGGACTCTTGAAGCCCTCTTGGAACTTGATACCTTTATATTATCAGAACAACAAAATTCAGCATATAAGACTGAGTAAATACTGAATCTAAAATTCAGATGCTTAATTTATGTGACTCCTTATCTTGTTCTTTCTCCTAATCCCTTCTTGACAACAGGGGTATAGAGTTCAGATGGGTTGATTTGGAGCCTTCAACCTTGGTGAACTCGGTAAAGCCAGCAACTCCCAGAAGTCTGGGTCCATTGCAGGTTGCAGGGAACAGCCTCCACACACAGCTAAGACTCTTGATCACATTTTTAAAATAAGGGCTATAGTCAACCTTGCTGGGAGATAGGGGATGGGAGTGGGAAGGTCTACGGTCTCTCTGACAGTGCTTATTCTGGAACTGCCAGTGTTAAGCCCGAGACTATGAGTTCTCAAGCAGTGAGACAGACAGAGACCCTAAATTGATAATGCAAAAGCAGTAGGAGTTTTATTCCAGTATACTGGGGTCAACTATCTCACCCACAGAGTGGTCTCTTGATAGTGACTGCAAGTTCAGGCAGCAAGCAGTTTTTACAGGGTTTGATTACATAAGCAGTACTTGCCTTATTGTTTCGGGAAGAAACCTTAATTACCAAACAAAGGTGTTTTGGCAAGTGCCTAGGGTAACTGTGGTCAGGCAATAGTTAAACAATAGTTTCCAGCCAGGCCCTCGTTCCTTCCCTTGCCTGCCCATCGGCATCGACCTCCCCGGGGTGGGGGAAGCAGCTTGAGACTACTGAACGCGGTCGGCAGGAGAGATAGAGCCACCGCCACTGTGTGCAGTGCCCCTTTTTTGAGTTTACACATTCCACTATGGTTACATATGCTACTCATTCTTTTAGGATTAACAGAAGGCAATCTCTGGGGCATTGTGAGAACTGATTGATTGAGCCCACTTGCTGAGCCCAGGAACTTTCCCAGGTGGCTTCAGGTTGGCGAGTGACATTATTTCATTGCTGGGAAACTGAGACTGTTTCAGTTCTAGGAACTGCACCTGAGGCCTAGCTGATTTTGCTGATTTCTGCCACCTTTCATGGCTTCAGTTTCATTCTTACACCAGTAGTACAGAGGTATTTAGAGGCCACTAGGGTCATACACAGAAGTGCATGCCCCATGTCCAGGGAAAATATGAGGTATTGGGGTCAAACCCAGAGCCTTGCACATGCTAAGCGTGTGCTTTACCACTGGACTTTCACCATGACTACTTGGCCTCTTTTTATCAGAAAAGAATAAAAACTTTGCACAGGGACAAAATCAAAATGTCTCTAGGGATCTGGATGTCTAAGCTTTTGATACCCAAAACTCTTTTTCCCTGAAGCTCACTATGCACTGTGTTCAGCCTTTTGAAAATGAGATACAGCATCATAGATGAGCACTACCATACATTCTGAGAGACGGATGCCTCCTAACTCCATTCACCTCTGCCAAGACCTTCACACTCTGTTTTTATGATCTTGAATAAATAACATTCCCTTTTCTGGGTGAGCATTGAATAAATTAAAAAATAAAACAAAGGGTGGAGATAATTCAGTATGTCTTGACTGTGTGCTTTGCATGTGGAAGACCCAGGATCATTTCCTGGCACCACAAGTTCCCCTGAGCACAACTGGGGATGACGTCTGAGCGCAGAGCTGAGAGAGGTCCTGAAACCCTGCCATATGTGACCCAAACAAACAAAGCACCTGTAGGAGAGCACAATGACTCAGAGTTCCAGCAGCCATGCTACAGTCCCAGCATAGGTTCAGAGAGATCCTCAGGATCCCATGTGTGCACAAGCCTGTCAGCTCTGCTGTCCATGAGGCCAGCGCTGCAAATGACTCCTGGCTGCAGTGCAGCCAGATGTTAGAAAGCATCCCAAAAAGGGGTATGGCCCCTGCTGAGCACTGCAACTAAAATGATGTGCTCACAGCACAGCCAGGAAGTATAAGAAAGCATGTATTCTGTAAGCATCACAGTGTCCCCCGGTGAGCACCACAAACACAAAGTCTGTCTCAATTCATAGTGCAAGCCCCAGCACACATGTGTTCAAACACTACAAAGAAAGGAAGGCAAACCTCAGGGAGAACCACAGCCAGTCCCCAATCATTACAACAGCAGCAAAGAGGGGGAAAAAAGCAGCCAGAAGAATTGAAGCTCGAGATACTGCTTTTATTGCCAACACAAGTTAAATTGGAGGATATGACTTGCTGGAAGAATAACGTACACTAGAAAGCAAAAGAATTAGGCATATTTGTGTGCTCTTCCCAAAAGAAGTGGCAATGATTTTGAGTTGGAGAAAGAGTGATAAATTAATATTTCTGTAGTTAGGCTCAGGGAGAAGGGGATGGCAAGACCTAGGCTTGCACTCCATTTGTACTTCCTGAATTTACCAATATAATAAGCCTTTCCACTCCCACACATCTAGGGGAAATAGAGCTCTAATGGTCGAAGATGAGTCAGACAAACTCCTTCCCCTTTAAGGAATATCATACGAATATTAAATTCAGCTCAAGTAAGAGGTGTCCTTACTTCATTGGGGCAATATTATTCAGGATTTTCAGCATGTAGCAGAAAAAGGGGAAATGTCAGGTGAATTGGGAGGTGAAAATGGTAAGTGCTCTCAGATTAAAATGGAACAATGGAAATAGTAAGAACTTGGTCAGGCAAATAAAATTTTTTAAAAAACTACTCATTTGTGGAGTATAAAATAACATAGCATAAGACTGACACCCAAGGACTGTAGACACAAGGGTCAGGAAGATTGCTCCATAGTTTGAAGCCTGCCTTATGAGCTGGGGATTGGGTGGGGGGGAGTGGGGGAAAAGGCAGCTGTAATAAAAAAGGGATCACTAAGAAAATGATGGTTGGAAGAGTCAGTCAGGATGGGAGATGTGTGCTGAAAGTAGATAAAGGACCAAAATTGATGGCCTCTCGATATCTGTGTTGCAAACCATAATGCCCAAAAGTAAAGAGAAAGATAGTATGTGGGAAATTGTTTGCCATGGAGGCAGGGGGAGGGTGGGAAAGGGAGGGTATACTGGGGAGATTGATGGCAGGGAATGTGCACTGGTGGAGGGATGGGTGTTTGAACATTGTATGATTGTAACTCAAACATGAAAGCTTGTAACTGTATCTCAAGGCAATCAATAAAATGAAATTAAAAAAAAAGAGAGAGAAGTTGGTCAGCTTCTCAGACAGAAAGATCCAGAAAGCATGAGGGTGATGAGAGTAATTTAGTTTGCACACACACACAAAAAGATGTATTTGGCTCCTGCTGAAGGAAAAAGCCAACCAGAAAAGTGTTGTATGAAGGACAGTCCCTTCTCAAGCAAGTAAGAATTTCAGAGGTGTGGAATTCTCTGCCCATCCTTGGCTGGGAGCCAAGGAAAGCCTGAGAGTTTTCTTAACTGGGACAACTGGCTTCATTGCTGTGACTACATTTGTAAACCAATATACCAACTACTTAATACATGCCATTAAATATGAAATCATGCTTTTATCAAGTGAGAGTAGATATCAACACCCATCAAAATTCTACCATCTATTTGAAAAAAAATGTGATTATGGAAAACATTTGTTCATTGCTATTCTCCAGGGAAATTAAAATGTCTGGCGGGAGGACATGTGCGGACTTGCTTTGGCTGTGCCTGGCACATACTCTTTGAGGAAAGTCCATTTGGCAGCTGTTCAGAGTGTCTCAGATGAGAGGAGGCAAGAGCAGAGAGAGCAGCCTGCTGAGTCCATTCCGGACTCTCCGCAGGCACAGAGCTCTCAAGAATCCCTCAGGAAAAAAGTCTGGTCAAAATCTCTCAGGCGCAGCTTTCCCAAGCTACAGCTTCAGAGAAAATCCTGAGGCAGGAAGCATCTTTTTCAATTCTACCTTCTTTAGCCTGTCCTTTGGGAGCCTCTTCAGATTTGAACATAGTCACCCTTTCCCACTAGCTGAGGCAATACTGTGTGAGAGGAAAATTAGATCTCAAATGTCATGGTTGCTGGGGCAAGATACAGCAGTTAAGGCACTCGTTTGCACACAACTGACCTCACTTTGATACCCAGAGCCACCATGGTCCCCTGACCACCGCACAGGAGGCATCCCTGAGCACAGAGTAAGGAGTAAGCCCTGAGCACAGTCAGGTGTGGCATAAAAATAAGTCCTGAATGCTCCTGTATTCCTGGTTGCTCCCTGTTCCTCCCCACCGGCGTACCCCCTACCACAATTCCTCCATTCAGTGCAGAATCTTCCTCTTTTCTTTCTTCTCCCTTTCTTCAAGAGTTTGGGCTTCACTGTACCTTAGAGGAGGATCAAGTAATTTCCATTTGACACTTTGAGCTCTTTATGTATAAAGAAGGTATTTCTTTTTCCCTCATGAAAATAAAAATAAGGTGTTACCTTGAGAAGCTGAGGAGAAAAAGTTCTATGTAAAGAGCTTGCCAGGGACTGGAGAGATAGCACAGCAGGTAGGGCATTTGTCTTACACGCAACCAACCCGGGTTCAATTCCCAGCATCCTATATGGTCCCCTGAGCACCACCAGGAGTAATTAATTTCTGAGTGCAGAGTCAAGTGTACCCCTGAGCATTGCTGGGTGTTACCCAAAAAGAAAAAAAGAGCTTTCCAGAACCTTGGACAGGCTCTCCAAGGATATCGAGGTAACCACCCTCCCCCAGCATCTACCATTCACTGTCCCTGAGCCTTGCTGTGTATGGCCCCCAAACCAAAAGAGAACAGAGAGAGACATAGACTGAGACACCAGGACATGGAAAGAGCATGAGTAGAGTGAGCTACTTTGGGGTTACAGCAGAGAACGCCTTGAGTATGTTTCATTCATTTTTCCAATCCATAAAACCTAACCAAGCCCTTAGCAAAATAGGTAGTACAATATGGTAATTGCCTTCCAGGCTTTAGGATGCTAAAAATTTCCTATTAGAAGAGAACTTGGAGACCATCTGCTTAACAGAAATCATCTTTCCAGTATGCCTGACAGGCATTGGAACAGAGGAAACCCATTTCTGCTATGGAGAACTATTTAAAAAAATTGTATTTTCTATGGTCAATCCAGATCTGTCCATTTGCTGGTCTATTTCTAATGTCAAAAGATAAACCCTTATTGTCCAAGGACAGTCCCTCAAATGTTTGCATGGTTCCTTGTTGTTTTTGGGCAGTATCAGCACTGCAGAGGATTGACTCATGCCTCACTAAGAATTATTTCTGGGCTCCTTCACAGCCCGGCTACAATTCTGGGGAACATGCTCTGATGTCTCAGTGTCCCCTGATAAATGCAGTGGCCAGGCCTGTAGATAATACTCTACAGATAAGGGTTATCCCAGTGCACACAGATGTCCTTCTGCTGTCCCCAAGGTACTGTTCTGTTCCTCCCTTGTGGCCTCCCTGTCCCTCAAAGTCACAGATGGCAGAGTACTATCCTGGATCATAGGATATGTTCTCTGGAGTCAGGGTAGAAGTAAAAAAGGATTTCACAGGGGCTGGGGGTGCAGCTTAGAAGTAGAGCCTTTAAAAAAAAAAGAAGTAGAGCCTTTGCCTCACATGTATAAAACTGGAATTTGACCCCGATCCTACCTGCTCCCCTGGGCTCCCACCAGAGTGACCGCCAAGCAATGTGCTAGGAGTCCAAGAGCACTTCTGGCTGTAGCTAAAATTAAAGGAAAAATCATTGCACAAATTGAGAGAATAATCATTGGGAGCTACTATTACTCAAGTGCCCAAAGGCCAGATTGCATTCGGAGGGAAAAAAATAGGTATGCGTTGCTTTTTATGGCTCACTATTGGTCTCCTCCAGCAGAGTCCCAGCCATCTGGATTTAAAACTGTTTGCTCAGTTGGTGTCTCCTGCTGGTAAGGAAACAAAATAAACAGCATCCCCTCAGTGTGTTAGATGGAGCCCTGAGAGGGTTCTCAGGCATGGTTGATCTTCTCTGCAAGTTAGAGAACTTACTTACAAGGTAGACCTCTCTGCCACACCAGGATTAAATTGAGCTCTTCCAGGGAGACAAAGGGTCTTATCTTACACAGGGAGTAACAGGATCAGCTCTACTATTTCACCTCCTGATACTACTGATCCGCACCTCCACAGAGAGATGGTCTTATGGTCTTCATCTAGTGACAGATGAGTGCACACCAGAGCCTATGGCCTTTATGCCAGCGAAATTCTCTTTCTGCACATTCAGTCATGTCTTCCTAACCCATACACATCTTGCTAAGTACTGGAATTTGCAGATTTCTTTGCTGTTGTTTAGGCTTGGGGTACCAAAGTGCTCAAGAGAAATTCCTGATTGTGCTTAGGAGTGACCTCTGGAAGTGCTCAGAGGAAATTTGTGCTTCTGGGACTCAAATGTGAGTCTGCCAAATGCAACGCAAGCACCTTAACCCATGTACTAGCTCTCAGACCCCTAAATATCAAATCGAAGAACTGATGATAGAAACCATTCCCTAAAATTGGAGGTAATCATTGACATACTTGAAACATTATTATATGTTATAAAGTTTTCCAATCACAAAACTTTGCTCTCCTCTAAATTGGGAGTAAGATACAAAAATAGAAAAGACACATAAGGAACTCTGGGACTGGAGTGATAGTGCAGGTAAGTGCGGATAAGGCACTTGCTTGCACATGGCTAATATCAGTTCAATCCCTAGAATCCCATATGGTCCCATCACCAGGTGTAATTTCTGAGTAAAGGGCCTGGAGTAATCCCTGAGCATCGCCAGGTAAGGCAAAGAAACCAAAACTTAAATAAAATAAAGAAATACCAGGAGGAATTCCTATGGCCCATCTTTCCATTTATTTATCCATCCACCTATATCTAACTTCACCTATCTATTCCTCCGAGGAGGAAAGTACTATTCTTCATGCTTCTCCACTGTGTCTTCTCTCCAATAGAGACATTTTAGGGTTGAGGTGATCAATATTGTATTTTAAACAGGCAACTGTATTCTTTAAAACAATTTTTAGTATTAAATTTGCATCATATGTTTATTTTCCTCTTGTTTCCCCCTCACCCTACTAAGTCTGAGCTGTTCCCCAGTCTGAGCTGTCACCTTGTTCCTGAAGGAGTATTGGGGCCTACAGACTGGGGAGAGTGGGGTCCTCTGCCCAGAAGGGTTTCATAACTAGACTTGATTTAGAAATGGCAGTCCTTTCTCCTGTCTCCTGCTTGCTTCTGCATTTCTTCCTCTTCTGTTCTCAAATTGGTCTAGTACTTGAGGGAGGGAAGAGATAATATTTATTCATACAATAATTTCTCATAATATTATTTTGAAAGAAATGTTGCATTTTTTTACAGAGGGAAACTATCCTTCAAGTCTTCCTTTACTCTAGAACAAATCTGCACCTCCTCAGCCCTCGCTGCCTTCCTCTCATCCTCTCCTCTGCCTCAGGCTAGGCCTTTGTCCTTCCCATATGGTATTCTGATAAACCTAACAGTAGTCTCCATCTCTGTCCTTATCCTAGGCATATCAATTTATTACCATCCCGTTTGAGGGACACATGCCAGATAAAGCAGGGCTCCCAGATAAAGTTCAAGAGCTTTCTTGAGGCACAGGAAGCCTTTGTGCAAAGCTGCAGCTCTGTTGTCTTTTCCTGAGTGCATGCTGCTTTCTCTCTCCCGCTGTCAAAATTGGCTTCCCAAAGCATGCCACTCCAGCATGCCAACAGTCACCTCAGTCCTGCTTGAATTGAAAAAATCCTTGCCTGCCTTTCATTCCTCTAGGATTTCTGGGGCTCTCACCAAGTCTGCAGCTCACCCCTTTATGATGTGATCCAAGCAGCAAAGCCAGAATATAGAAATCCAGCCACACATGGCCCCTAATTGCTAGGTGTCCATTTTCCCCAGAAGGTCCACTCTGTTGTCTTGCATTTGCTCAGACTGCGCCGGCCTTCAGCTGATCTTGGTCTCATCTGTGACTGTCTCTATCAGAAGAATAAATGAATGCAAGGTTGAGAATTTGATTTTTATTTTTTGGGTCATACCCAGAGATGCACAGGGTTTACTCCTGGCTCATGCTCTCAGGAATTACTCCTGGCAGTGCTCGAGGGACCATATGGGATGCTGGGAATCGAACCCGGGTCAGCTGCATGCAAGGCAAATGCCCTATTCGCTGTGCTATTGCTCCAGCCCCAACGCTGAAAATTTGGGGGAAAAAAGGAAATTTTTAAAGTGTGGCGGGGGGTTACAAGATGGGGGGAGAGGTCACACACTTGCTGCAGTATGAAATAGAATGATTGCTTTTTTCCAATTTAAATTGTCTTGAACCTGAGACTCAGGACTTCAGAGTTACCTGATCCCAGTAGGGACCTTGATTCCCTGGTAGTCATTTCCACTCATTGGTCTCAGTTCCTCTGTTGTTCCTTCTCCCCAGATTATTCAGTTGTCTCTCAAACCTCTACTATGTTTCATCATAGGATAATACAGATCTTCATAATGTCACTGACCTAAGTCTTGGCCGAAGACATTAGAACTTGCACCAGATATTACGTATACCAGACATTAGAACTCTACCCATAATCTTCCCTCAGCCACATTGTTAATCAGAAAAGAAGAAAAGAGACATCATTCCCAGCTGGTGTCTGTCAAAGCCAGTCCAGAAGCAAGTGGCTAGTGGGCAGCAATGGAGGACTGGCTTACCTTCGAACCAATATATCAAGAGAACCAATTGTTTTCTTTTGTAAAATTCCAGCTTCATTTTTTAGAGTGAGGGTTTTAAATGAGAGATCCATAATTATACTTTCTATTTCCCCCCCCCCCACATACACACACCAATGGGCACATACAGTGAAACACATAACAGAAAAGGAATCCCTTAAATTAATTTTCATTTTTGTAAGTGTGGGCTGTGTAGCACAGTGGATCCTGGAGAAGCAACATGCAGGGAACCTTGGAGAACAGGCCCTGGACACATATTTTGTGTCTCATAAAACACAGTAATATTAACACCCCCATCCCCATCACACACACACACACACATACATATATATACACAAACACACACCACAACCACCACTATTCCTCTTCACTCCCATCCTAGAAACTTATGCTGTGTTTTTTCCTGTTTGGGTATTTTTTGTGTGGGGGACGGGAAGGAGGCATGGAGAGACACACTATTTTTTTATTGAGCAAGAGAGAGAAGAGCACATGAAGGAGAGTATTCTGTGAAACAATGCAAACAAATAAGCGAGTTGGAGCCAGGTCGTTATTCAAGAAGTGCCCTGGAGTCCTTCTTTTTATTGTCTGGGACAAATAATCTGATGAGGAGTCTCCCATGCAGTGTTCAGGAGCTCAACTAAGGTAGGTTTTGATGGAGTCAAAGGTCAGCTCTACAAGGTAGCAGTTGAACTTCACCAGGGAAGTTGAGTTCAGTCAAGGTATAGTTTATACCTGGAAGGAGCAGTGTGTTTCCCTCCTCAAGTCTGATGCTCATGGACATGACAGCTGGACAAGTAGGGCAAAGCCTTGGTACATGTGGTTCAAATCATCCCCACATCCAAGAAGTAGATGAGCCATATATGGTCTGCCTGTGGGCATGTGCCAGCTGCATCACAAGGCATCCTTGCTCATCTTGTACTCTAAGAGGGTGAAGGCCAATGTGTTGCAGTACGTCAACATGGTTGGTGTCTGCATCCATCAGGCTGCCTATCAGGCACTGTCACTCTCTGGAGCTCAAACTGGTTGCAGAGTTTATGGCCAGGGCCAGGACTGCTAGAGGAACAACTGAGCTGGAGGCACAGAGAGGTGCAGATGTGCAATGATGGTCACTCCCTGATGGGTAGTAGCTCAGGGTTTGAGTTCAATTCCTCTTTCTTAACCTGAATCAACCCAATCTGTAGCCTGTCCCTATTTACATCTATCTAAATGATGGTGACTGATGTGAACTCCCCAGAGCAAATTTTCCACTCTCCTCCTCCTTCCATTTCCTTCTATTTTTAACATTTCTTTGTTAGACTAGGACCAGATTTCCTTCCTTCCTTCCTTCCTTCCTTACTTCCTTCCTTTTTCAGTGTGTGTGTGTGTGTGTGTGTGTATCTGTGTGTGCGCATGCACACTCCATGCATACTCATGTGTTTGGAGCACACCCAGAAGTGCTCAGGGCTTACTCCTGGGTCTACACTCAGAGATTACTCCTAGTGGACTCAAGGGACACTTGGGGTACCAGGAAACAAACTCAGGTTGGATCGCAAGGCCCTATCTGCTGTACTATCACTCTGACCCTCCTTTCTTCCTTCCTACTTTCCCTCTTTCCTTCCTAACTCCCTTCTTTCTTTTCATTTTGTTTTTTGGGCCACACCCATCAGTGCTCAGAACTTA
Source organism: Sorex palustris (assembly GCA_028565675.1). Classification (NCBI taxonomy): domain Eukaryota; kingdom Metazoa; phylum Chordata; class Mammalia; order Eulipotyphla; family Soricidae; genus Sorex; species Sorex palustris. The sequence continues at coordinate 3,027 of JAOXYA010213292.1, read as the reverse complement.
CTCCTAGTTCTGCTCTAAGGGATCACTCCTGGTGGTGCTCAGGGAATATATGTGGTGCCAGGGATTAAACCAGAGACAATCACATACAAGGGAAGCCCTCTACCTTATACTACTGCTCCATCCCCAGGACCATCCTTAAACAGTTTTCTTAAAGACAAATATTTCCCCTAAACTATTTAGCTTAGTGATAGATCTGTTAATGACCCTTCATTAGTTGGAACAATTAGAATTTGCAAAAGCTCTGTTAAAAACAATTCTCACATCAAACAAGTGATAGCCTTCAGTCTCGATGCATTCTCAAGGACACTGAAGGTCTCAAACTCCAATGTTGTCCATGATTCCATCCCTCAGATAAAGATGACATTCAGCAGAACTCTATGATTATTGGTATCTTTATGGAAAAATAGGAAATTTTCCTGCTGGAAAATTGCCTCTTGACCCATATTCAATAACTTTTTGCTGCTGTTGCATTTAAACACAAATATTTTATTTAACTTCCAAGAGATTTTGTTATTAACTCCCTGAAATTTACCCTTTAACTGACTCCTATCTCCTGCAAAAGAGAAAGGAGTTACTGAACAGAGTAAATAAAATCTCAATTAGATTGCCCTGATCAGGGAGTAAGAATCATGAAAGCCTTTATTCATATATCCAATCCCCAGTTCCTCCCTGGAATTGTCAAAAATATTTTCTAGTTGTACAGACATTGTAGTAAATATTAAAAAGATGGAAAATCACCTCCATTCTCAGAACCTTCATAAAGTTTCTGCTTTCATATTTCTACTCCTTGACTACACAAGAAAATGAATGCAGTTTAGAAGTAACTTTGATACAGTATGAATAGGTCTTCTTTCATTTGATGGCACAAACATTTTCCCATTACTGTTATGAAGTCTTCAATTATAATTCCTAATGGTTACAGGGGCGATAGCACAGCAGGTAGTGTGTTTGTCTTGCATGCGGCCAACCTGGATTTGAGTTCTCTGTCCCTCTCAAAGAGCCCGGCAAGCTACCGAGTCTATCACGCCTGCATGTCAGAGCCTGGCAGGCTCCCCATGGCGTATTCAATATGCCAAAAACAGTAACAACAAGTCTCACAATGGAGACGTAACTGGTGCTCGTTTGAGCAAATCGATGAACAGTGGGAGGACAGTGCTACAGTGCTACAATGGTTACAAGACAGTTCATTGATTTGATAAGTCTAACTTATTTCATGCTTTCCTAATATTAAACTTTAGACAATTTTCAGATTCCCTTCAAAACAGACAATAAATGCTATAAATGTTATGTTGCATAAAGCTTTGTCCCTTTTATGGGATTATTCCTTTAAGAACATTTCCCAGGAGGGAAATCCCTGTATCAAAAAACAAACCTTTCATGGGTCTTTAAAAAACTGTGTCCTATTTCTTTCTAATCAGGTGATAGTCTTCTCCCCTGCCATTTGTAACACAGGACTGGGCTGATGCGTATTCATGAAATCTTCAAACAACCACAGATGATAAATCCACTTTTCCTTCAAAATAGTAACCAAAGATTTAAGCTCAAGCTCTATTCCACAGTAGTTTCAATTAATTCCCTTCAATTTCCTTCCTGTCCTTACCAATGCCCTTCTAACATTAGATTTTCATGGATCATTTCTGCACTTTCACTACATGACCAAACATCAGGAAGGTGGAATAGCTCCTTCCTCAAGCGGAGTAACTCTACATGGCATCTGAGGACAGGATTTCTGGGTCTGTTTTTTTCCAAAGTGAATTTTCATGCTATCAGTGCATACTTCATGTCACCATTAGTAAATTCCATTCCCTTTTCATCCAGAACCAGCTTCCTCTTCCAATTGCTTTCACAACTCCATCCCATTACTGAATTTGTAATGTTTTCAAATGGCACCTGTCTCTAACTTCTCTTACTACTTCAAGTCTCAATCTCTCTCTTATCATCATTTTTTCTAATTCTCCCATAAAAATGAATCTTCTCCAAAGGAATAAACTAAAAGTATTACTCAGACTCCCATGGAAGCAGAGAGGAGAGAAAAAAGGTTTAATAGCAATGAGATTGATAGCCTTCCATGGCCACAGTAAATACATGAGGATGCCTTCCCTCAAGAACACTTGTAAGTTTAAAGATTAAATTTTGTGTTCAATAAATGTCAATTTATGTAGCTAAGACAACCATTTCTTGCACTGCTTGTCAGATGTCAGAAGTGATAGAACCTGAACAGCCTTAGAGAATTGACTGAAAGTTTCAAGGTTATCTGAGTTGAAAGTCCCCACAAATATTCTACCATCATGGCCTAACTAATGGACAGTCACAGTGTAAAACGTTTGGTGGTGTGGGGGAAGAATTTTGTCTGCTCAAATTGCAAGTCAATACTTGAACAGTAGTGAGGTGAGACTAAAATCACAGCATCTAACCTTCAAACCTCGGGACTACAGTCCTAGACTGATTAAATAAAGAAGGAAAAAAATCCTGGTCGGATTAACTTCTTTTCAACCCATCGATATTATAAATAATCTTTTGTCTTCTTCAGTATGATTTGTTTTGAATGGTAATAAAATATATAAAATTCATGTGCAGAGGAGCAGAGTTAAAAAAGACAAATGTAGGATTTTGAAAGAAGGTAATTCCCATTAAGCATTTATACTAATTTCTAGCATTTAGCTAACAAACACTTCTAACTGGACAAATGCACAAGTCAAGGTCAAATCTCTGCTTACTCTGAGCATGAAGTTTTCCTGCTGTTACATACATTGCTTTTAAACTGAGTGTGTATGAAATTTCATTCAAAGTCTAGAAATTTGCAGCAGCACTATTTGAGAAATTTCAGAAATTTGAAGTCAGTTTTTGTGGACAAAAAGAAGTAACAGAACGAAAAAATAAGATAAAATAAATTTCCGTTGCTCATTATTTTTTTATTGACTTTTTTAAATTTTATTTCTTTTAGATTTACATTTTTTTGTGCTTGGGTTTCGATTACACAATGATCAAATACCCATCCCTCCACCAGTGCCCATTTTCCACCACCAT
>JAOXYA010212859.1:0-20115 GCA_028565675.1 Sorex palustris | reverse complement strand
GTGACCCCCGCCTACTGGAATTTGGAGGATCTAGGTGGAGGATGCTCAGCCCCAATCCGAGTAGGCTTGGAGATCTCAGCCCCAGAACCCATTGACTCTGCTTAATGCTCTGCCAACGTAGGGAATACAACAGACAGTGCTAATGTGGTCTTTCTTCCCAGTGAGCTCGGCTTTATCAAGGGTGATCTCCTTCAACTAACCATTATTGAATCCCAAGTCTGACAGGTCTTACAAGGATCTTACAGAGGTGAACCCTGTAAGCAAATCTAAACTTGGGCCCCAGGAAGGAGACCCCAAGGAGATGATATTTTGCTTGGTATTTGAGAATAAAAGGATGCCCCCCCCCCCTTAACTTGCCCAGGCCAAACTGGTAATCAGTACTTGCAGTTGTCATCTGAAAAACTTAATCTTTACATCCAAGGTCTTTCTTAACCAGCGGTTTACAGTGAGTAACTCTCCGTAGAATAAACCTTGTAGTCAGCTCCTGCCCTGAATCAGTGTGTTGCCTGGCAGTTGCTGTTGTTATCCTTGGACCCCTACATCTCTCAGCAGTCTGGACCAGAGCTTCCTGCATCTGCTGTTCCTGTGTTCCCTTGGTTTGTCCGTCTTTCCAAGCATCAGCGATAGAGAAAGTAAGGGCTTCTGCCTGACTGACATACATGTCTTCTCTCTGTCTCTTGATAGAGCAGAAAGCCACGTAATGTACTTTTTATTAAATCTCTATTCTGTCTTCTTCCTTGGTATGTGTGAGGTGACTGGACCTCAGTCTTACGAGAACAAACTTCTTCCCAGGACCTGCAGTGGTGGGAGAAGAGGGCACAGAGGCTGACCAGCCCCTCACAGAATGAGCCCAGCACCCTCATTGGGGTGTTGTTGGGTAAGAATGCATACCCGAGTGAATCAGCTCTGGTCATTCAGTCTGGGTGGCACAGCGGAGTACCAGACTGGCACTCAGTGAAGCTGACCTCTAGTGAACACCGTCTTCCTTTCTCTAAGCCTTAAGAATCCATCTTCCATAATGGAAATGAAAATGATTTTTGGCAAGATTTAAAGTTGTAATAGGTGTATTTGTACTGCGGGGCCTACAAATATTTGTGTGTTTTATAAACCTCTTCCATACTCAACTGTGCATAAGTTCTCTCTGAAAAGATAGATATTTATGACACAGATTTGAACCTGGGATCGCAGTGTATGTTATTTATAATCTGTATGACCTTGCCAGGCAGAAAATAAGAGTGAAGATGACATAACCACACATTTGAATATTTTGAGCTTTTAAATTTGAGTAAAGTTTGATTGATTCTGTTTCTTGGTTATGGTTGAGCCGGGGCTTCCATTTCTCCCCCCTTTATGGTTTTCCTTCTCCTTGTCCCTCCCCCCCCTCACTTTAGAAACATTAATATACATGGGCTCAGCTGGCATTTGTCAAACTGATGGAAGAAAGAGCATAAAACCAGAAGAACCTTTTCTGTTTTAGCTTTTCTTAGTGTTAACATGCCCAAAAGTTCTTAAGATTGACTGCTATAAACTAGCCCTTTATGGCTATAATAAAGAGCTATAATCTCAGGTTTTTGTACCAAGAGAAAGGGTATTTTAAAGTAACCATTTTGGTTATTCAAAATCATAGTATTTAGTGGCCAATAAATGTGGGAAAGCTCTTAAGCCTCATTAGTGACAAAATAGGTATAAAAAGAAGCATTGCCGGGCTACTTTACTTATGACATTGACTTTTTAAAATTACATATTAAAATTGAAGAGAAGCAAACTCAGGGAGATAGCACAGTGCCTGATCACATTTCTAGCATGTGTGGGTCCCTCAATTTGATCCCCAACATTGTTTGTCCTCGCACTGTCTGGGTTTACTGCTGTAAAAATTTTTGAAGAGAAACAAAGGAGACAGATGTTGAATTGAAAACCTTGCAGAGGCTGATGGATGTATAAATAGGTATAACTTACCCCCCTCTAGGGCAATATAACCATAGTTAATAAGTGCTAGAGAGATGTTAATACCTTTGACATAGTAATTACATTTCTGGGAACTTAGCCTAAAGAAATAATCAGAAGTGGACATCAATATAATTATAACATCAGGAACTTGGAAACAACCTAAATGTCCAGCAGCAGGGGATTGATTAAGAGAAGTATGAAAAAAATACACAGTGGTCTTTTTTGGTGTAAGAATGGCACACTATTTGGAAAAATAATCGCAGGGAAAATGTTTGTGAAATAATGTAAAGTACAAAAAAAAACCCAGACAGGAATCTATTACTAGATTATATTTGAAATGAAGTCTATTCATATAGTCATACATGTACTTTCTGTCTGTATACTAAGAAAAAAATATGACAGCTAAGAAAAAATATGCCAGAATCAGATGTTATCTCGGGTTGATGAAAGTGTTGGCGGTTTTTAGATTCTTCTTTGGACTTCGTTTTCCAAATAGTTATGTTTATAACTAGAAGAAAATACATAATTTAAAAAGGTATATTCTGAAATAGTTTGTACTAGTACAGCCACATGAAAACTTAAGAGGAAAAACCCTAATGCAAATTGCAGCCTCTCTCTGCCACTGACTTTTAGAATGGTGATGATGATCAATGCTAATTGTTTTTGCAAACTCTTCTTTTAAAGTACTTCTGTAAACATACTTTCTATTGGGTAAATATAAAATAAAGACTTTTGAAATCTTTGTCTGATTTGAATAGAGGTAATGATTCCCAGATAATTTTTCTTAGGACTCTGGTTCATCTTAAGCAGAGGGTCCCAAACTTGACTGGGCTACTTCAGTGTTGCTCACTTTGGGAAAACGATGGTGAGGGTGGGAGAAGCTGTTAACCGTGGTGGTAAATGATCCTCCCCTCCCCCCCTACTTTTACAGATATACCTGAAATTCCAGAAAGCATCTCATTCTGTAAAGCACTCCAGGTCGCTGACTTCAGTGGAAACCCACTTACCAGGTAACTGTTTGGCTTGTTTTCTTCTTTCGTACTAAAGGTTTCTTTTTTGAGAACCAACTTAAGATGACAACCAGTTAAGCATTTTGGAGGGACCTAGGTAGCCGGCTGTCTTGGACATGGCTGGGATCCACATAAATAGCACTGAGCAACGAAAGGCGCTCCATGGACCATCAAAAGAATGTTGTTAGGAGTTAAGAGTAGTATGTATTCAAAACTGAAATGAGCAGCACACTTCTGAGGTAACTTCTCTGATGAATTTGAGAAATAGATCTGTCAGTCTCTTTTGTGATAAATTTCCCAGAGACATTGCTCCATAAGAAAAGTCTTATTGGAGCTTTTTTTTTTCTTGAGTCCAATACTGAAATATATTTACTCTCTCAGCTTTCTCTCTAATGCCTGTTCCGGTTATTTTATTTTACTTACTTATTGGTGGGGGCATACCAGGGCCTGCTCACCAGGGCTTCCTCCTGGCTCTGTGTTCAGGGCACAGGCTGTGGTGCTGGGGACCTAAGCAGGATCAGGCAGATAATTCCTGGACCATCTCTCTGCCCTGCCCCCCACCCTGCACTCCACCCTCTGTCCTCCCATTTTGAGTTTGGAAACTTGACCGGCACCATCACTTTCCTCATAGCTGAGAGGATTTCTTTGGGTCCGAGCCACCTCTCACCATTTACTATCGGCCCCACTTTTGTCCTTCCTGTGTTGAGATGATGGCACACACTGCCCGGAGTACCTGCTGGCTGCTGGCCGCCCAGGGGCCTGTGTCCCCAGGATGAATAAGTTGCTTCCTGTGTGTGACCAAGCAGGGAAGGCCCATCGCACTGTGTTCTGGAGGTCTCTCTGGGCTGGTTTTCAAGTTTCCTCAAGACTGCTGTGTATGCAGCCTCAGGAAGAACTGCTCTTCTGTCCCTCTGTCCTTCCCTTTCCCTCCCCTTCTTATTTATTTTTTTTTAAGGACCAAGGAAAATTGAGGTCAAAATTTGGAGATTTATTTCAGCCAGTTCAGAATTGCTTGGACCCTCTTATTCTGTGGATCCTGGGAAATGCTTTTTTTTTTTTAAGTTTTGTGTCTCCCACAAATAAACTCCTTAGCTTCAACAAGTAAATATATTACAAATATGTTGAATATATTCCCACTTTCTCTGATTTGAATTTCACCGTATTAACAGCATTCACTCTTAAGAAAAATAGAAGTCCAGTAACCTTACACTCGACAACTTGCTTTCTTCTTAAAAGACTGTTTTTAACCATTAAAATAGAATTTTCCTGGTTTACTCTGGTTTTCAGTATCATGACGTGTTGAGAGTACAGCTTCACTCCTATAAAAACCTTACTGTACCCCCCACCACCAGAGTTCCAGTGCAGTCTCACTGTCCTCAAGAATTCCCCGACCCCTCTACCTCCGTTCTCTGGCAACGACCTTATTTTCATAGCCCAAGAGAGATTGTGTTGTGAGGGTTTGTTTAAGCTTTACAGCACCATTAGTTTTTCACTTTTCTGAAAGAGATTGTGTTTTTCTGAGTGAGATTGTGTTGCGAAATGTTTGTTGTGTGTTGTGTAGGTTTGCACTTCCTTGCTTTGGTTATTTATATTCCACCAGTGATCAAAGTTATCTGGCGGTTGTCTTTGACTACCGAACTTAACCACCTCAATTTCCATCCGTGCTGTCACAAAAGGCACAAGTTTCATCTGTTCTAGTAGCTGAGCAGTATAGTATTCTGTATCTAGTCATCTGTCAGCAGGCATTGAGACCAGTTTCATTTTGGGGACCATAATAGCTGGCCTTTTTCTTGACCATTGTCCCCGCAGTTGACCCTCTTGAAACCATAGTGTAGCTCCCTGTTCCTCTGTCCTAGAGGTAAACACGAGGGATGTGACTCAGTTATAGAAAATTTGTCTTGCAAGTGCGAGGGCCTGGGTTCAATTTCTGAAATCAGGAAAAAAGAAAAAAGGAATGAACCACAGCACCAGCCCTGACTTGTCTGTCCGCTTCCTTGCCTTCGGTTGTCTGGGTCATACACCACATTCTGCAGTAGTACAGGTGTTGGTAGACCACTTGTTTCGTGTGCTGGTCTACTCCCCCGCCCCCCACGGTTGATCTACTTACCTTTTGTCTTTTCCTGGTTACTCTCCCTTCAGTTTCTGCATGCTTTCCCCAGATACTCAAGGTTTTCATTCAAGCGATGTCTTTGACCAACACTCCCCAGCTAGATGGAGAGAGTTAATTTATTGTTGTATGTCCAACCCGACTTTAACTTCTGGAGTAAACAGCGTTGGCGATCAGGCATTGTTGGCCTGGTCTAAGCCCAGACCACCCCCTTTTGCACGGCCCCCTGCACGGTCTGGCAGCTGCTCATTATGCTGTTCCTGTTCGTAGCCCATCGGCTGCTTCGTGTCCATTTCTGCTGCTTAAGCTCTTCTTTCTTGACATCTGTCGGTGCATGTCCTTTGTCTCAGAACTCTCTTGACTATGACATACTGTGTGAGGTTTTGCCCATTTTGTACCCTGGCCTCGTAGTGGACAGGTTTCTTACATGAAAGTCAATCGAATTGGCAGACATGTTCTTTTAAGAATTGAACTATCTCAGTGAGTGGATGACACCTTAAAAATTATTTTGCTTAGCCTGCTTGTCTTACGGTTAAAGAAACAGAAACTTGAATAGGTGAATTGACCTTTTTTTTTTTTTTGAGACCAGGAAACCTCTGGGTGTCATTTCAGACTAGAATTCCTTCTTCTCAGTTTTCCATCTGTGCTTCATATGCTATGGTAACTGGTAATGTTTGCAGCCAATTGAAAAAAAAAATAATGCACTCTGATTTTTTTCTTATAATTAAAAGAATCGTAGCTAGTTTCAAGTTTATAAAATTGATGTAGTTCCTTTTAATAACTCAAAATATGTTGGGTGCATCCTATTAATTATTTCAAACATCTTATCCCTGTTAGGTTATAGAAATGGTATTCTTGTCAAAAAACTTTGCAAAAGGTTCTTAAGACATATTTATGGAAATCCCTGTGAATACTCTTGTCTAGCAGGCCTGGATTTGTCTTCAAGCTTGGGATTACCTGTATTAAATGTATCAAACAATAATGAAGGATTAGTTGTTTTTTTTTGAGAAACCTGGAAAGAATCTAATTTAGAGGCTTATCTTTAGATCACCTCTACCCACCCCCAGCCCTGAAAAAAATAAGACCTGTTTTCTGTTTACTCTCTGAGCATGTTCGTGTGCACGGACTGTCACTGTGTTCAGCATGTGGAGATCTTTTTGCCTTCAGTTAGCTTTTTTCTCCCTTCCTAAATACTAATAACTATGGAAATACTGACCATAAACTTTGTCATTTTTTAAACAATGATTTTGTTTTGAAATATTAGTTTTGTACAATCTAAGGGAAATACAAAAATTATATAGAATATAGTAAAGCATAATTAGCTAATATGATTGGCATCTTAAATCAAATTAAAAGAAAAATGTTCTGAAATAGCAATTGTAACCTGATCAGTTCTAAGAAATCCAAAGATTTATTCTGGGAAAAAATATTTTGAGCATCTGTCTTATATAATCTTGTGGGTTAAAATTTGTCTTTATTTTTGCGTAATCATTGTATTTTCACTTTTGTGCACTTTTAGCAGCAACAACTCCATCTTCCCCCCACCCAGGGTGCACACATGATTCTCAGAACATTTCCCTCTTTTTATTGTTCATTTGATATGTACTCCCTTTATTTCTTGATCATCCTATCACTAAGAATTTATGATGTTTACCATCGCCAGTCTTCTATTTGGATTGAGTCTTTGTTTTATTTCCTTATGAATAAATGTCTCAAGTAGAAGATAGGACAACCTTGCCATGTCTCAATGATTGGTTCAGATATTGACATTGGCATATTGTACATGTGCCTAGCATAGTAGTTCAATAACATTTTCATGGACTTGCAGGGGATTTCTGCAGACCAGTGATTGAAAACACTGCTTTGCATGCCAGAGCACTTCCCAAGTCCCTAAACATCACCAAGGATGGCCCTAAATAAACAAAAAGTTGTCATATGTCATAGAATTTTGGGAAGTTACATTAATTAGCATGTTGAAAGAAATGATTCTATTCACATTTAGTATATACTAGTATGCACTTTTCTTTTGTAATTAACCTTTGTTTGTTTGTTTTAGATTACCAGAAAGCTTTCCTGAATTACAGAATTTGACATGTCTTTCTGTAAATGACATCTCATTGCAGTCCCTGCCTGAAAATATTGGCAAGTAAGTTTTCCTGTCCCGTGTGTGTTTTCAGGGTGAAAGGGTATTGAGATCATCAGCTCCACCTCTCTCCCTCTCGGAGCGCTTGTGTTTTTATTCCGAAAACCACTCACCCAATCTTCATTATCCCCCCTCAAGAAAAACAGCCAGCCTCTCATATTTTCACATCCAATCACCCCTGAATATAATAGCTTTATAAAGGGTGCTAACATGGATCCTAGTATAAGAAACGTAGTTTGCTGGGTTTGGAACCTCTCTTTAAACTGGTGAATTCCAATGCATGAATTGTATGGGTGGTTACTAAGTACTGTTAGAAACCAAAATCTCATTAACTTTAAAGCCAGCTACGGGTAGAGGGCCCACCAGGACTCCATTGTGTCCCCGAAACGGCAGTTCTTTCCGACCTTGCGGGTGAACTATGCCCTGAGGACAGGGAGTGAGGAGTTGGAGTTGGGAGAGCTGGGGTGGAATTGGGAGAAGGGTGAAATGGGATGAGCCTCTTTTCACACCACACGTCCGGTTTAGAGGTCCGGCGGATAGCCGTGGCGAGAAACAAAATCTTTGCCATGTCCTGCTAAATTAATGTTTGGGTACATGTTCTCAACCTGTGATTCTGTTGAGGTGTCTTAGCAGATTTTCTCCATATCTCTGGACTTTGTATTACAGCAGGCTCATGACTCAGGCTCAATATTAACCATGTGAAGTTATAGACCAGCTTGGCAAGTCTAACAGTCTAAGTTGGTTGGTGGGCCAGTGTTCATTGGTCGTCATAAAGGATTTCCCTTGCATTTTCCTGTCCTGCCTAAGTTCTCAGACACTTAATTAATAACTTTTTCTTTTCTCTTTTTGAGAATTGCAGTGAATCTGGTAGATGTCTGTTCTGCAGAAAGACTCCCAGAGAGATGCAGTGTTGTTGTTGATGTTTTTTAATCTCAGAAAATTTTCTTTCCTCAAATATGTGTTGTGTTATGTGGAGATATAAAATATGATGATATGCTAAAACATATAAACAAAAATTATTGTTAGCTTCAGATTTAGTACTCTGTTATATTCTCCTACATATTTATTTATTTATTTATTTTTGCTTCTTGGGTCACACCCGGCAATGCACAGGGGTTACCCCTGGCTCTGCACTCAGGAGTCACTCCTGGTGGTGCTCAGGGGACCCTATGGGATGCTGGGAATCGAACCTGGGTCCGCCACGTGCAAGGCAAACGCCCTCCCCGCTGTGCTATCGCTCCAGCCCCCCTACAGATTTTTTAAATGAAATTCAAAAACTAAATGATTTCTGACATTTTTATTAGAAGAATAAAAGGTGAGACAGTGTACGGTCGAAACTTAAAGCTGTATAATCCGACCAAAAGAAACCTTGCATTTATTGTAGTAGTTCAAGGTGCAAAGACAAGCAACTCAAGAGTTTCAAGATACGGCTTTAATGCATTGAAAACATGATAAAATCTAAAGAAAGGATCAGTAGCAGAAATAAAGCCCAATATTTTTTTGAAAATCAAGTAACCCAAAAACCTTTAGATTAAAATGCTTCTTTTGCCCCAACTCAAAATGCATTGATTTTTAGATGCCATTAATACTGTTGCAATGAGAAAGAGCCCCCCAGAGAAAAAAAACCATTCTCCAAGTTGGTCAGCTCCTATTGAGTCTTTGGGTCTGGCTAGCCCCTGATTTGCAGTCTTAGTCACTGCACCAGTTGATGGTGTTCATCCCTTTCTGATCTTTAGGCAAATTCTAAAAACATTTAAAGTTCACTTTGAAGCCAGCAATATTATTGAGACGTTTTTGACCACTATATATTTAAAAGATTCAAGGAACAGGGGCCAGCGAAATATAGTATTGTGTGTAAGGTGCTTGCATTGTACATAGCCTGAGCTGGGTTTGATCCCTGGTACCAAATCTGATCCCTTGAGTCCCACCAGGAAGCACAGAGGCAAGAGTTAGCCCTGATCTCTGCCAGGTGTGGCCCTAAAACAGCAGCAACAGAAGTTTAAAGACCACTTTCAACTCTAGACCTAAGGTATTATGGGGTGAAAAGACAAAGATCGACACTTTCATTACTTAAAATTTTTTGTAAGGTTAGCAACATGACTGTAAGACCAATTCCTCATGAAAATTGTACTTTAATATGCATTTACTTCTTTCTGCACACACAGGATGTGTATGTGAAGTACAAAAAGTTCCCACTGGGAAGATAATTTCAGGTTGTTAATCTTCTTTTTAATTGCTTAGCGGCCTTATTTCTATTTCCCAGAAGCAAAGTTTTCTCTGAGCTTTGATTCTGGAAAAGACGTTTCTTCAGGAAAGTTTAGATAAGATATTATTCTGTCTTTTGTCAGTCTTCTTCATCTTTTCATGGTAGGCAGCATATTGTGTGTCTGTTTCCAAAACTCTTTCCCTCCAGGTAATTCTGAAGCATACTTTCTAATGAATTTCCTGCAAAAATCACAGGATGTGTGATACTGAGAACCAGCATAGCAAGCGATGAGTCATGACAAGTTGCTAAGATCATTGTAACTGCTATACACATCAATTGTTTCTTTCAAACCAATGGCCACCCTTACCCAAAAAGAATCACAGCAAACCAAAAAAGCATGATTCCAGTGAAAATCCCCATTCCAAGAATGAAGGTTTCCAGGGCACGTGCATATTCAGCTCCCCTTACAAATAGACCTAAAATTTATGACGAACTTCTTGAATATACTTATATTTTCTTTTGTGGTCTATGAGCCAATGCATGAAATAGTGGCATGTGTCTTCATTCACAGCACAGAAAAAGCATTGTGCCCATAGTAGATAGCATCTTGGCATTCTTTCCTAAGTCCTAAAGGATGCTGAAATTCTCTGTAAAGTCGGTTTCACAAAACAAAAATGATTGAAGAGTAACACTTTCCGATGCATCTATTGACTATCCAGGGATTCTGATTTCCTTTTTGTGTCTGTTGAGGGGGTTGGAGGGATTCACTGTTAGCTGTTCTCAGGGCTTGCTCCTGGCTGTGTGCTCAGAAATCAATCCTGACAGGGCTCAGAGAACCAAATGGGGTGCTTGGGATTTTAGCCAGGTCAGTCTCCAGCAAGACAAGCACTTCATCCACTATACTACTGTTCTTGCCTCCTGATTTTTCCTTTTGAATGTTGTACTTTTTCATACACGGCATAAATTGAAATGAGTCCAGTAAAGAGAATGAGTAATAAAGGGCCTCATAAGCTAGGGGGGATCCCCTCATAGTTTCACTCTGGAACTTTGCATGATTATTCAGCATACAGTTCTAAGCATTTTTGAATGGTTCTTGATGAGGACTCTGAGATATGGTTGAATCCACATACTCCACTGCTAAGGATGCTGAACCAGAGATGCCGACAGTTTCATCTATTGCCAACTTTCACATCTCTATAGGCAGCCTTCAGTTTCTGGATGGTGATGCAGGGACACCGTACAATTTCTTTTATACCACACCCGATACCTCCTTAAACCCAAATATCTTGGTTCTACAGGTACCTGTATTTTTGTAGGGTCACAGTTTTAATTCTGTGCTCAGGGATCATTGCTGGTGATGCTCAATGGACCATAGGCAGTGCTAGGGATCAAACCAGAGCTGGCCACTTGCAAAACAAGCACCTTAACCTCTGTCCTTTCTCTCAGGCCTGCAAAGTATATTGATGTGTTTAACAGACATTTTCCCACCTTCCCTGCCCTTCTGTGCAGGCAGAAGACAACTGACTGATTTGGTTTCAGTGAGCAAGTTCATAACTTTCTTTCTGCACATTAGTATCTTAGCATTGTGCCACTAGACTTGCAGATTATAACATGTTCCTTACCCCTTGGGGGAAGGAGACAAGAAGCAGAAACCCTAACTCTAGCAGCCCCTGAGTTTGTGGGATTAGTTGCAGAGGAAGCAACATTTGAATATGGGTTTTGTGCTCTTACACTTCACTTTGCTGTACCATGTTTATGTATTTCTTGTTAATAGGTAAGTCATTTAACTACCCAAACTGATGCTTCCTTCTGCTGCTCAGGGTATCTGGAATCTAATTCCCTAGTACCTTCCAGTCTTTCTCAGCCTTCTGGTCCTGATCCATGATTTTTTTTTTTTTTAAAGAAGTCTAATGCATTCAGAGAAAAGTATCTTCTTAAACCAGAGTTCCCCACTCGTTCCCCTTTCAGGACTTTAAAAGAGAGTGGTATTTAATAATCATTTAAAAATAAATTACAACTTGTATTATTACATCCTTTTCCGTTAACTTCTATTTCTGTTTTGCCGAGGTTCAGGATTGCTTGTATATATTGTATCCATAATAAAAGTATTGTTTTGGTCTTGTTCTTGTTGTAAACTCAGTCAGCTTACAGTTCTGTTATGGCTTTATGTATACTGATTGCTTCCAAAATAAAATGCTGCTTGAACTTGAACCCTGCAGTGAATAATTACCCAGGAAGTAAGAACATGTGGTGGTTATGGTGGGGCAGAGTCAGATAAGTGGATCAACTGATTCTTACTGCATCAGTTTGTCCAGTTTTGGAATGTTTCCAAAACAGGATTTTGATCATCATTATCACAGTATCCAGAAACTCCATGATTTCTACCTTTTGGGTTTAAGATTCACACACTCTAATGACACCTCATATTCTTTTAAAGAAAGAAACAATCAAAGAACCAAACTCTTCTTTGGAGAAGAATGGGCACCTCTGTGTCCGAGACCTGCTGAAAAAGCTCTGGAAACAGTTGTGGAGGTGGCAGAAATGCATGAGCAGCCTCTCTCTTATTGTCATGATGATGTTGGGGTCCCACTTGGAATTTCCAGGGAATGCACACACTGGATGTGTTCTACCAGGGTGACATTTGTGGTGCTAGGGCTCGAACCCAGTAATGCCAGGGATTGCCACTGGGGGCTTGGGGCAGACCTGGGCCTTGTGCTCTCAGCTTCACACAATCACCTCTGCACCCAGCTCGCTAAACTTTTAACAAAGCAGTTTTCAAAACAAATGAAATTGGCTCATGAAAATATTTTTCAGCTCACCAAAAAATCCTCAAATTATTTCCTCGCACATATTTAGCTAACTGAATATTTAGTAAGCAAGCAGCTCAAACAGCCTGGTTTTGTGCACAAGGCACAAATGTTTTTTATTCACAAAAATGTGACAGGCACCTAAAATGCCCACTTGAATGGTCTGTCCTACTGGAATACTGGTTCTGAAGTGGAGTTTCTCATGGATTTGGTCGCTAAGAATGGGTAAGACCGAAGCAAAGGACAGGCAGACTCCTGGTTTGGAAATTCAGAGACTCTGAACATCCATCTCCTTGGCACGTGCTCTCCTGGTCCCAAACCTTAGTTTTGTACCTGCCATTGTTCTAGTACAGTCGTTAACTGGAATCCTTAGGGCTCAGTCACTTTTTCTTAGTATGCTAGCGATCTCAAACAATGATTTATCCTAGCAGCGTTCAGAGGTCACTCGTAGTTGTACGCAGGGGACTGTATGTGTGCTAGGGGTTAAATCTGGGATCAAACTGGAGTTTCGCCACATGCAAGAAAAGCGTCTTAAACCCTCTCCTGTCTCTCCAGCCCACCCCACCCCACAATTCTTATGTTACACAGGTCAAAACTACTTAATATTTTTGTTTGAAAAGAATAGTGGCTTGAAAGAGTCATACCTATAAGTTGGAGGAATATTTACTTTCATTCCTAAACATTTCCAGTTATTTGCTGTGGGCTGTAGGTACTTCTTGTGACCCACTCAGCTTCTTGAACTCCCACTTTATTTCCTTTTCCTCTTGCCTGGTATCACAGCAGCTGATGAAAACCCCGCTTGCAAAGATGTGGTTTCCAGGGGAAGGCAGAGAGTGCCAGACAGTGTTGAAACCGGACTCTTTGAACTACGGTTCACATGGTATTTAGCAGCTGCCGGACATGCTGTGTCTCTCAGATGTCAGACACTGCAGGTCTCCGGTGCATTTCCTGCTGCTTCCCTGCCTTCCCCCATGCTCAGTGTTGTTGCTGCTGTCAGTCTGCAGGAGTAGGATCGTTGGCTCGTGGAGCCAGTGGAGGAAAGCAACATCTCTCTCAGCATCGCTGCCCAGGTGCCCCAGGGCAGGGTTCCCATCTGCAGAACTTGTTCCCATCTGTGTGGTTGCTATGCATTAAAGCAGGTTTCCTAGCTAGCAGAACAGTCACTATATTTTGTGATGTGATATGGAATGATCATGGACATCTTTGGAACCACTCAAGGCATACTGGCCACCTCTGAAAAATTCACATCTTTTCTTTTCCTCAAATACAAGTGTCCCACGCTCACTAACCTCGTTTGTGATGACACGTCGTCAGCACATCGTTCAGCCCTTCAAAGTAAAGGTGATGCTCAATACTGAATGAGGAACTGACTCACCTTTGGTGGGTTTTCCAAAACTATCCAGTTATCTTTTAAGTTTGCAACTTTCTGCTCTTCTCCCTAGTTTATCAATTTATCATTGACTCACAAACTTTTGAGTTGCAAGGGGATCGTTTCATCCTACTGTATGTATAGGACCCACCACCATCCCACCAGTGCCCTTATAGGACTCCCCACCATCCCACCAGTGTGGTTCAGTGCTCTCCCACCACAGAAGTCCTCTATTCTGATCTCTCTCCACCCCCCACCCACTTCCCTGGAAACCAGAGGGCAGCAGTTAGCTTTGCCTGTTTGTTTTTAGTTGAATCACCGTGAGACACACAGTTACAAAGTTGTTCTTGAATGGGGTTTCAGTCATTCAGTGTTCTAACACACTTCCCTCCACCAGGGTACATTTCCCACCACCTGTGTCCGTAGTTTCCCTCCCGGCCCTGCCAGTCTGCATCTACCATGGGCACTTTTCTTCTCTGTCTCTACCTCTGTCTCACTGTCCCTGTCTGTCTCCCTTTGAGCATTGCAATATAGGTATGAAAGGTAATAATCAGTCCCTCTACCTACTTTCAGCCGTTAGTTCTTGCCCAGTGTAATCATTTCAACTCATTGTCATAGGGGTTCCTAGTTTTTTTGTTCTTCAGTAGGTATGATTTTACCTTTTTTTCGGTGACAAAGTAATAGTTCATTGAATATGTAGATAAAGCCACGTCCTTAATCCGTCATCTCTCAGTGGGTCAGTCACTTTGTTCATTTCAGTTTCAGTCTTTTGTTTTGTTTTTGGGTCACACCCGGCGATGCACAGGGGTTACTCCTGGCTCATGCACTCAGGAATTACTCCTGGCGGTGCTCCGGTGACCATATGGGATGCTGGGAATTGAACCCAGGTTGGCTATGTGCAAGGCAAATGCCCTACCCACTGTGATATCGCTCCAGCCCCAAATGCCTTTATTTTTTATTTAGAAAGCTAGTTTCTAGAACTATAACTTATAAAAAACGTTTAACTTATTAATGTGCAAAACACATAAAAATATGTTAAAATAATGTTTTTAACACGGAGAGT
Organism: Sorex palustris; assembly: GCA_028565675.1. NCBI lineage: Eukaryota > Metazoa > Chordata > Mammalia > Eulipotyphla > Soricidae > Sorex > Sorex palustris. The sequence continues at coordinate 5,463 of JAOXYA010212859.1, read as the reverse complement.
ATCATGCTGAGTAAAATGAATCAGATGTAGAGGGACAGATGTGCAATGTTTGTACTCATCTGTGGGACATAAAAAGAATAATGTTTTCTGCAACAGACTGATAAAACCTAATGCTACTCTTATCTCCAGCAACAGTCTTTAGCTTTTAAGCTTCTGTTTATAATAAAAATGTAAATTTTTATTTTATTGTCTGAAAAATCATTTGTAAATCTAATCTGAAATGATAAAGCATAATTCTTTCTTATGTGGAACTGTATTAACAGTCAAATTCTGGGATGCTTGGGTTGATGTTCACACTGACAACATGAGATAAGCTATAAAGCCTCCACTGAGAATCTAACAGACAAATACATAATTTCATTATATATAGAATTTCAGGGTTTATAAGATGGCTGGACCTTGAACAAGCACACCTAGAGTTGGTCAGATACCACCGTTTCTTAAGTTTGTTGGGATATTTTGGGATTCATCATTTGCCATGATGCTTGGGGCTATTTTTGGCTTAATACTCAGGAGTGACCTCTGATGGCACTCAGGGGACCATATGTGGTACCAGAGATTGAACAGGGGCCGACTGCATGCAAGGTAAGCACTATCACTCGTACCATCTCTCCAGTGCCCCCAAGTTTAATGAAAATCCTTTCCGTGACCTAAAATCATGTCTTTACCAGAGAGAGCAGATGTGTCAGAAAATGGAGATGTGACTGACTAATTTCAAGAGACAAAAACTGTGGTTGTGCCTCTGTTATTCTTCAATGCCAGGACTGCCTCTGCCTTACCCGGCTCCAGCCAAAGGACAGGTACAGTAAGGACAGCCTCCCAACCATGGCTCACTCAAAAGAAACCACTGACTACAAAAGCTGCTCACAAGAGTGTGTCCCCAAGAGGGCTGAATAAGCCTCACTGTCCCAAGGCTGGTGCTCAGGCACTCAGAGGAATCAGTCATTATCACAAGTCCGCTGGCCACCTGATTCACAAACTCCCTTCCAGCAGGTGTAAGAAATTGCTCCTGATGTCAAGAAACAGACTTGCTCTGAGAGTGCAAGAGGAAAATGAGGCCCATCTAGTTGTCTCTGACAGGCACCAACCTGTGTGCTACCTGTGCCAAACGTGTAACTTTTATGCCAAAAGAGATCCAGCAAGCACGCTGTGTACATGGAGATCATGCTTAGGAATCCACTATGATGAGAAACATTTCATTCTAAAAACACACACATTGTCCTTCTCCTTGCTGTTGATAGTTCTGAAAGTTAGAATCCACCCTCCCCCAAGCCCCACATGGTGCCAAAGGTACTTAAGTACGTGAATGCAAGTGGAAAAACAGGGGACAGAACCAGGCAGTGGAAGTTTTCCCGTTTATATATATTTGTGAATTTTTAATAGAATCGAGGGGGATATAAAGCATTAATATAAGTCAAAAGTGAAAGCATTAATATAAGTCAAAGTGTTTTAGCAGATGAATTTTGTAACAATATAAATAAACATGTTAAATTAATAAATGAATTTGTTGAAGTTTTGAATTAAAAAAAACTAGCAAATTTTTTTTGGGGGGTGGGGGGAGCAGAGGGTAGGAAGAAACAGGGTGGTTTCTTACCTTTAGGTGCTCAGGACCATTCCCGGCTCTGTGTACTCCTAGAAGGGGTTCGGGGATTGTATGTGGTGCTGGGAAACTGAACCTGGGTCAGCACAAGTGGGTTAAAACCATACCCACTATACTATTTCTATGGCCCTATGTTTCTTATTGATGAGGGGGGTGGGGGGAACCCAAAGCCAAAAGGAGATAAAATTCAGTATCGTATCATACCTATTTCATCTTACATGGAAAGAACCAAATAGAGATTCAATTCTGTTTTTCTCTTCAATATAAAATCTTTCCTAGAGACCTAATAAAATACACTATAGATGGTGTTTACTTGCAGTCAACAAATGCATAAAAGCAAAACCCAAACCTCAGCAAACCCCCCAAACAGCCCAATCCTTACCACCTACAAACAAACAAACAAACAAACAAACAAAAACCAAAAATCCAAGAAAACAGAAGAGGTACTTCATGTAAATCCAATGTGGATGACTTTAAGCCCATCTGATAAAAATGTTGAAAACTGTAAATAATCTAATTCCATTAAATTTATTTGAATTAAGTCTATGTTTAAATTTTACACAAAACCTGCATTTTTCTTTAAGGAAAAGTTGGGGTTTTTTTACTATTTTTTTTCTCTATTTCCTACCATAAAAATATAGAATAATATTGTCATTTAAGGAAAAAAAAAAACATCTGTTTTTCATATGACTTTCAAAAGAACTCTGAGGCTCTCAAGCTTCCCCCCCTTTTTAAAGGATTTTACACACCAAATTTGTGCTTATGCAAGATGTTACATAATAAAGTAATCCCATGGAGGCCACTTCAGAAACTCTCCCTCTCTTTTCCCCACAGAAACCACGAGGGATTTCCCTCACGCCCTGTTCCTGTCACTCCTCTTTGCTTTATCACCATGACCCCTGCAGCAACTTGGGAGATGAAGTGATGGTGCCAGGCCTCTACAGGCTACACAACCCCGTCACCATGGGGACCAGAGAGCCCTTTCTCCATACTGGGGGAAGGGAAATAGTGATGAGGGCCAGTGCTATGGTTCTTTTCCTTTTCTTATCCAGAAGGGCTCAATCTACCATTCACATTCATCCCTCCACTAAAACAATCTCATGCATACTCATCTCTTCACCAAAAACAATTCTTCTCACTCTCAAATGCCAGTCAAGAGAAAATCTCGGGATAAAAATCAGGTTACAAAGTAGATCATGACCTATTTTCTAACAAAGACCATCTTATCTAAAGACTCTTACAGATGTTATCCAGAGCACACTCCTGTTCTCAATTATCACCTGGCTTGCTGTCTCTAACACGGCCATCTAAGATCTGGGTCTCCTAGTTATTACTTTTTTGAGGAAAGTAACATTCAGATTTTGAAAATAATCTCATTTTTTAAGTCAACTATTTAAAAATAAGATTTAAGAAAAAGTTTGGGGGGGCCACACCCAGCAATGCTCAGGGGTTTATTCCCGGCCCAGGCTCCGGAGACCATACGGAATGCCAGGGATCGAACCACCACGAAAGGCCCGCAAGCAGGGAAAGCATCCTACCCACTGTACTACTGCTCCAGCCCCATACTTCAAAGTTCTTCCAAACATTGAGGGGCAAAAGTAGAGCTGCCTCAGCTGAAGAACTTTTTGTTTTGTTTTTGTTTTTGGGTCACACCCGGCGATGCACAGGGGTGACTCCTGGCTCATACACTTAGGAATTACTCCTGGCGGTACTCAGGGGACCATATAAGATGCTGCGAATTCAACCCAGGTTGGCTGCATGCAAAGCAAATGCCCTACCTACTGTGCTATGGTTCCAGCCCAGTTGAAGAACTTTTAATAAGATCAGAAAGGCCTGTTTACAAACTCTAATGCAGAAACATTAGAGACTTGAAAGATCCCAGTTTCCCACACCTTTGTTCTATGTCTCATTCTCTGATCCACAAGTCTCAATCCCAGGCCAAAGTAGCTGGGAGTCCCCCAGCTTCTGATGAGGGGCAGTAAGAGAGGACATTTCTAGTTTCTACCGCTAGCTTTATTTGGGCCAAAGCCATGCTTCTGACATTTCAAAATGAGAAAAAAGAAATGCTAAAGAAAAGGAAAAAAAGGAACTCCAAGTGATCCCTTTCTCAGCAATAGCATTATACCTGATGGCAATGCACGGCAGGCGACTGCTGGCTAGTTTGGGAAATATAATGATATATCTAAGGAGAAACAGGATTGAAAATTCGAAATAGGGGCTGGAGAGGTAGTACTGCAGGGAGGACTCCTCTTGCACACTGCTTACCAGGGCTGAATACTGGACACCTCCTATGCCCCCGAGTCAGGAATGATCCCTGAGCTCAGAGCCTGAGTGCAGCTGGGAGTGGCCCAGAAACAAAACTGAATAATATTTTACAATACTTAAAGAAGAATTTAAAACTAAAATTTTTATGATTTTTAAACACAGAAAAAAAATTATATCTAATAAAATCTGGTAAGTGTAATGATAATAAAACAAAATTACACCCAAACCAAACCAAGCTGGGCTCAGAGAGAGTGTACAGGGGTTCAGGCGTTTGATCCCTGGCCCTGCCTGTCTTCCCCTGGAGCAGAGCCAGTTGGAGCTTCTTGGCACTGCTGGGTGTGGCCCCCAAACAAAAACAAACCCCACCACCGACCAAAAAACTCCAGGCAAATACAGAACAAGGACTAAGAAAAGCAAACACTTTTCAAATTAAGTACCAGTTTCTTTCTGAAATATATTTTGTCTGAATCTATTACAGTAATGATAGAGATAACACAAGAGCAATAAATAGGCAATGGACAGTCTGGGGTCTCAACAACATAATATTTTGAGGTCTTGTTTTTCCACTGAAGTCTCCTCTTAATCATTGTTGATCCCTCAGTTCCTCAAAACAATATATTCTCTCTTCTGTTTATGGGAGAAAAACATGGGTCATATAAGCAAAATCCGTCAGATGGAGCTCTAAAGTCTGATTAACTTTAGAACAACTATTTTTTAAAAGTGATTTTGCCGATACATGTTTTTTTAATTTCTTGTTTCAATAAACTTGGCTGTGCCTCTGTTTCATGGTAGAGTATCAGCACCAAATATTTACTTCTTAGGTGGATTTTATTGTCTCTTCAGAGAAAAGACTGTGCAGATAAAATGTGAAAAAGCAGAATAGTCATAAACACATCTGAACTGAGCTACTTGTCACAAACTTACAAGTCAGTATGAAATAATTTAAGACAGTGGTTGAAGTATTGGTCTGTAGACCATCCACAGGGGTTGAAAAGCTGAAACTGAATGACCAAGTACTGGAGTAGACATAACCACCAGGCTGTGCGCCAGTACGGACAGAAGTGCTTGTCTGCAGGTATAGAAGGGCTGAGGAAGACTCACTTAAGAAAGAGAACATGCTTTCTACGGCCACGGCCCCAGAAGCACAAGGACTTAACACAGAAAACCAGCAGCTTGGAGCAGAAAAGCGAATGGACTATGCATTAATCCGCACCATCTTGCCTGCCCGGAGGGGAAAGGGTGTTGCTCCCTTCCGCCCTCTCCTCTCTGGAAAGAAAGACAGCGGCAGCATGGGAGCCTAGTGGAGAGCAGGTCTGAGCCGGGGGTCGGGCGCGATGGGTACCTCATGGGACGGAGGGCGTTCCGGCCCGTGCCTCACGCCCTACCGAGGTCACCAGTTGCCCCCCACAAGCGGCTCTCCGGCACGGCCACGACCTCAGAAACACAGAAACCAATCTCTTAATTATCTAACTTTTAATAGAAATACTTCCAGGGTTGATAAGTAAAATAGCAGAAATCCAAGCGACATCATTTAATTCTTAAACCCAGCTGTAGAAAGCAAATCATTTCACAACGCTTTTTCAGCATGTCTGATTTGG
>JAOXYA010212764.1:0-20115 GCA_028565675.1 Sorex palustris | reverse complement strand
AAATAAAAAAAATAAATAAAAGATTAATACCCATAAATTCTAAACAGATCCCAGTGAAATACGTTACCACCCCCACCACCACCCGCTGACCGCCTTCCTTGGCGCTCAGCTCACGGCGTCCCGGAACCTGGAAGGCGCGGCGTGAAGGTCACGCGTCCCTCCGTTGGTTGCTTTGCTCTTCTTCCTTCTCTTCGCCGTCGTCCGAGTTTGTCTCTGCAGGGCTCCTGTCTGCCAGCAGCCCTGAGGAGTTGCTCTCACCCAGCTCTGGAAACCCCGACGAGTCCAGAGCAACGGAATACCTTTACCCAAGACGGCAGGGGAGTTGGGCTGGAGCGGTCGGGGAGGGCGGTGGGGAGGGCGGTGGCCTTGCACGTGGCCAACCCAGGTTTGATCCCCGGCATCCCGTATGGTCCCCCGAGCCCCACCAGGAGGATTCCTGAGTGCAGGTGCAGAGCCAGAGTAACCCCTGAGAGGCCAGATGTGACACAGAAACCAAAAAGCAAGAGGAGAGTTGAGTAGGGTCTTTGCCGGGAGGTGGGGGAGGCAGTGCGAGGGGCTTTCTTTGGGGCCCTCGGGCCCTGCAGCAGAGGAAAGTCATAAAGACCCTTTCCCAGGAGGAGCCACCAAGCCATGCGCTTAGGACCTGCATCCCTCGAGGGATGCCTAAACTCAGGGTCTTTCCTGGGGCCCCCAGAGCAGATACCCCCTCTTTCCTCTGCCTAGGGCGGAAGGGACCCTGTCCTTCATTCCACTTAAAAGCAGAGAGATGGTTCAACTGGAAATCAGAGTGAACACCCAAGCACGCTCCAGCTACTCTAAGCAACAACCAAAGATGTGCGATGGTGTTACTCTTTTATCATGGCTACTATTTTGGAGGGGCCTCATCCGGCTGTGCTCAGGGCTTACTCCTGGCCGTGCTTCGGGGACCATTTATGGGGTCAGCTGCCTGCAAGGCTAGTGCCCCGCCCGCTGTGCTATCTCCTTGTCCCAGACATACTAATTAAAAAAAGCCATCTAGGGGTCCAGGGATGTGGTGGAGCACTCACGCTGCGAGGGTTATAGAAGCACTCACTGAGGTGTGGGGAACACATGCCGTGAGGGATATGGGAGCACTCACGCTGCGAGGGGAATGTGGAACACGCTGAGGGGTGTGGGAGCACTCGTGCTGTGAGGGGGAACATTCGGACATTGAGGGATGTGGGGAGCACTGGCCCTACGTGTTGCGGTGTGTGGGGAGCACTTGTACACTGAGACCCTGGGCTTGATCCCTGCCTGACTCCCCTTGCTGTCCCACGTGAGCAGCACTGCATGTGGTGGCCACAGCGGTGAGAAAAGATCCGTTTGGCAAAAACAGGGCTGAACGCCAGGCGCTATTGAGTCAGAGATGACTTGACTCTTCTTTTCTTTCTTTTTTTCTTGTCTTGTCTTTCAATTTTGGGCCACATTCGGCAGTGCTCAGGGCTTACTCCTGGTGGTGCTCGGGGGCCCATATAGGATTCTGGGGATCAGACCCAGGTTGACTGCACTCAAGGCCAGTGCCAGCTTTACTGAAAATACCTTTATTTTTGTTTCAGGCCACACCTGGTAGTTCTCAGGGGTTACTCTGGGCTCTGCACTCAGGAATCACTCCTGGCAGTCTCGGGGGACTATATGGGGTACTAGGGATCAAACCTACCTAAGGTCGACACCCTACCTGCTGTACTGTCACTCCGGAGATAACTCCATTAAAAGTAATTTCTCGGCATGTATGCTGCCTGATCTCATGTGCTGCTTGTGCTCACGTGGCCGGGCACATGCGGTGCCTGAGCACAGGTCGCTGGCATCTCCCCTCATGAGATGCGGACCTTCATGCTTCTGTACCTGATGCTGGGGTGTGTGTAGGGGCTCTCTCTGCCCTCGCAGAAGCCCGCGTACTCAGGCACGTGACACTCTCTCTTTTTCCCTCCTCTCCTTCAAAAACCTCCAAATAAACTCTGTTTTACATCAAAAATAAAAAATACAAAAGTAATGTCTGTTGAAGTAGCACAGCAGGTAGGTCATTTGCCTTGCACAAAGCTGGCTTGGGGTTTGATCCCTGACCCCCCCATATGGTCCCTTGAGTGCACCTCGGAGTGTGACCCATAAAAGCAAAACGATGATTTCTGTGAAGTGAAAATAAAACGTGGACTGGCTTTTCCAGCAGTTTTAAAGTTAAGGCAGAGCTCCCGCGTGTGCTTTGCTGCCAGGCGGCAGTAGGCAACGTAGTGCTGCCCACGGCTTCTGGCGCCCAGGGGTGGTCAGTGGCCTGGAGCTGGGAGTGCAGCGCCCCCCGCTGGTGGCTCAGGAGACGGAGGGAGGCATGCCTTCCTCCTGGGCAGGGGACCTGCACTGTGAAGAACCCAGACCTGTGCTGGAAGGTGTCTGTCGCAGACTTGGAGCTAAGACAATAACTTTACACATGAAACCTTTGCGTGTGGAGAGCACAGTGGAGGAGACCCTTGCCTTGCATCCCGCTGACCCCATGCAGGTCCCTGAGCACAGCTGTGGAGCCCCTCATACCCCTCCCACTTAAATGGGATTTACATTTTTTGCCACGCCCAGTGGAACTCAGGGCTTACTCTTGGCTCTGCGCGCAGGGGACAATTTTGGGGTGCCAGGGGTCCAACCCAGTTTGGCCTCGTGCAAGAGAAGCATCATCCCTACTGGACCGTGCTCAAGGATCATTCCTGGTGGGGCTCGGGGGACCATGTGGGGTGACAGCCACGTGCCCTGCCTGCTGTACTGTCGCTCCAGCCCCTACCCCCTGTGCTATCTTTCTAGCTCTCCCATTTAAACTTTGAGACCTGTGTTAAGATGCCCAGTACTGAACGATTAGGCAGTCGGATGAGGGAAACTGCATGTGTCAAGATGTCAGCTGAGCAGTATAAGGTCCCAACTTCCTCAGAGCATCCTTTAGCCTTTGCAGACCTGCCGTGGCTCAGAGCACTTCTGGCACGTGGTGTGGTGGGGAGTCGGTTGGAAAGTGTGGATTGCATGTCGAGTTTGGGGTGGACCTACGCAAGTGAAGTGTGGCCTCACCGGCTTGTGGCAGCTGTGGGATGTGTCACTTTACGGTGTAACAAAGGAGGCCACCGATCCTCCCAAAAGACCCAGGCGAGACGGAGGGCTTCAGCGGTAGATTTGGGGACTGTGGTCTCGGTGAGGCCCGGAAGGCAGGAAGATGACCTCCAGGGCTGACCTTTGCTTCCAGCGACCCTGACCTCCACTCTCTGGTCTCGTGGGTCAAGATCCTCTCGTGACTCACAGGCCCTCTAGGGCTCTGGCCGCTGTGGTGGGGCCCTGAGCCTGGTGGTGAGACCACGAGTCAGTGTCACGTGGGGCTTCCGGAGCCGAGCAGATGCCGGGCCTCGCGCCAGGCTTGCTCATGGCCACCCTGTGGCTCTGAGCTGCCTCTGGGAAGTCCCCCTCGGTTACCCCATGGTTTCCTGGGTGGCTCGCACCCCTGAGGGCCGGGTGAGGAAGGCTCCCTTTGGAGGCCGAGTGCAGAATCCTCGGTGGGCAAGGACACCTGGCAGGTTGGGACTGGGCGACGCCTTTTCTGTGGGAGACCGTTTCGTGGCTCAGCTTCCCGGGAATGGCTTGGTCATGCCTCCTGCAGCATGGGGTGCCGGGGGGCCCTGTCCTCAAGCCTGGCTCCGTTTCCCATGGTCAGTCTATGGGGTAGCGTCCACTGCAGGCAGGTGGGTGGCACTTCTGTCCTCACCGAGGCCACCTCCAGGTCACTGTGGGGCCCCTCCCCTGTCAGGGGTGTTTGAGTGGTGTGAGGTTTGGGTGCTGACGACCAGCGTCTGTGTGTTGACTGAGGAGTGGCGGGTGGCCTGGCCGCTTGTGGCAGCTACGATACAGCCATTCAGGAAAATACCCACTTGGAGAGGTTCGCTGGACAGCTGGCCTCTCCCAAGTGGTGCTTGGGGGCCCTCCTGGCCATCCGGTGGCTCGGTGTGGGCCCCAGGATAAGGTGCTGCACATGAGGGCTCTTCCGTGCCGGGAACTGGGGTGCTGGAGGCCAGACTCGGGGCAACGGGTTGCACAGCGTGTTCCTTAACCCCTGTGCTGTCTCCAGCCCCTGAAGAGCGAGCACTGGAAACAGTCGCGCTTGTGGAGTGTCCAGTGACATTGTTTTTGGCGGGGTAGAGTGGCACACCTGATGTGCTTAGGGTTTCTCCTGGGTCTGCTGGGGATCAGCACGGGTCTTTGCTGAGGATTCAGCCTGGTTTGCCCCATCCCCCCATGACATTTTTATATAGTACTGACTTCCTGGAGTAAATTGTTAATTTCCTTTTTTTTTCCCCCCAAATTTACAGCTAAGCCGTTCACACAGCTGGTGAAGGAAATGCAGCTGCATCGAGACGACTTCGAAATCATTAAAGTGATTGGAAGAGGAGCATTCGGTGAGGTGAGCGGTGCGCCTCGAGCTAGGGCAAGAGCTGGTGAATGACCCGGGCAGTGTCAGGACCTGAGCGGTCGCCGACGTTTGCACTGTTTCCCTGCTGGCCACCGGGCTCAGGCTCCCACAGCTGCCTCTGGGACGCCGTCTCAGCGCTTGGGGACCATTTGGATCCTCGGGGTATGTGCCGCCTTCCAGGCTGGAAGCTCCTGGCATGGGACCGACCCAGCAGCTCTGCCCTTGGGATGTTGCTGGGACTCGGGCCGACCCTGGCCTGCATCTGTCCTAGAGAACATTCAGATATTTCGGGCACCGGGACAGTCTGGGGCTGTTCTGGTGGTTGAGGCTCCGCCTGGCTCTGTGAAGCTGGGGTGGAGCCGTCACATGCCTGGCGAGCTTCCTTAACCCACGTATCTGCTGCCTCACTGTGTGCTGATTCTTCGGCTCGGGTCCCCAGAGACCGTCCCCCTGCCCCCCCGCCCCCCCCCCCCCAGCCAGCTTGCCCAGTGCAGTGCCCCTCCTCTGCCTTCCTGGCCCAGCCAAAAAGAAAGGGGGCCACCTAAAGGTGGCGCTGGATGAGGGCAGCCCTGCTGTCCAGAGGCGCTCCTCCCCTCCGCCCCCAGGGCATGAGTGACCCATCCGGGACGGGCCTGCCGGGGCTGCTCCCAGATGGCTGTTTTGCTCTGTGCAGTGGGTGGGTGTGCGCTCCAGCACCTCGGAGCCTCCCCGACATTGATGGTGCCCGGGTCTTGCCCTGGCAGCGCTGACCGCCAGCCCGAGTATTTTTGGGAGTGGCCCCCTGCCCCCAGCACTGCCCGGAGCCCCGCTGTCGGCCCTGAGGCTGACAGAAGGTCCGAGGGGTTCGGCGTGCGCACAGTCTTCCTGTTGGCCCCGCATCCCCACGCCTGGGAAGGTCCTGCTGGAAAAACAGACCCAAGTGCCCCGTCCGCTGCCCCTGGGCTGGGCTCCCTGATGCCCAGGAGAACGTTGAGCCCGTTGCTGGGTCTAAGGTCCGAGGGATTCACCTGGCGCAGACCTTTGGGCTGTGACTCCTCCCCTCACTTCTCTGGGCCCCAGCAGCTTCTTTGTGGGGACCCCCTCATAGCCCAGCCGCTGCCCCTGCCAGCCCTCCAGGCCTCCTCCCCGGACCTCTGGCTGTTCTCCGATGGAGGTTGTTGGGGGCGCGTGGGGGCTCCTTGCAGTCTTTTCTGGACTTGGACTTGAGTGAATGCCCTTGGCTCCCTTCCCCACACTGTGCCAGGCTCATGTGTCTGCATGGGCATAGGAGGAAGGCGGTGTCGGTGCGGGTGGGCCGGAGATCCATTCCTGTGGCTCTGATACGCTTTCCCTGTTGGTAGGCTGGGGTCTGCGACTCTGCAGGGCCCTCAGTGACCACGAGGGGCCCTGGGTCATGGCCGTGTGTGCGTGTGTGTGTGTGTGTGTGTGTGTCTAGGTCATGGCTGTGTGTCTCGTGTGTGTGTGGCCGTGGGTCATGGCCGTGTGTGTGTGTGTATGTGTGTGTGTGAGACTCTGGGTCATGGCCGTGTGTGTGTGTGTGTGTGTGTGTGTGTGCGTGTGTGGCCCTGGGTCATTGCTGTGTGTGTGGCGCTAGGTCATGGCTGTGTATGTGGCCCTGGGTCATGGCAGTGTGTGTGTGTTTGTGTGTCCCCTTGGGTCATGGCTGTGTGTGTGTGTGTGTGTGTGTGTGTCCCTAGGTCATGGCCGTTTGTGTATGTGTTTGTGTGTGAGACAGCTGTGTTTCTGGTTGTCTTTTTAATGGGTTGCGCTGTTGCATTGTGCTCCATCTGAAGCACACTGGTTCTTTTACTTTGAGGCCACCCCTGACAGTGACCATGCTCGGGGACCCTGAATGCAAGGGCCCAAACCCAGGCCTCCTCCATGCCACGCCTGGCTCGGATGCTGAGCTGACCCTCGGGCCCCCGGCACCTGAGCCTTATGACGCCTTCCTGGCTCCCGGGCACAGCCAGGCTGGGACGGTCCTTGGACTTTGACCCTCTAGGGCGGAAACCGGGCTGGTGAGGTGTAGCACCCAGGGCCCTTCTGTGGCTAGAGAGCAGCTGGCAGACGGCGGCCCCTGTGCCGAGCAGTAGGCAAGCCCTGCGTGTCTGCGTGGCCCGGAACAGTAGGCCTGGCTGGAGGGAGGCGCAGAGCCAAGGCCGGGGCCAGCGGTCCTGAGGCGTAGACTTGAATCCCAAAGCTGCGTTGCCGGCCGCTCGACCCTGCACTTCTGTGCAGAACCAGTGTAGGCGAACACATCGGTTGACTGGTGGAGTGGTCAGGCACGCTGGACCCTTGGCCTCCTGTCCCCTTGCTCCTTGCTCTCTCCTCTGGCCTGGGCACCTAGTGCTTGTGTGTGTACACACACGTGTGTGGGTACACGTGCGGGGTTCCTCACCCCACATGTCAGGCTACTCTGTCCTTGCCGTAGTGCATGGTCTGGCCCCGTGGACACTCCTTTCCGCTGCCCCCTGCCCTCTGCCGCCTTGTCCATTGTCTGGTGCTCGAGAAGCTGGTAGCAGCGGAATTTCCCTTGTGTGTCACCGTGCCCGGAATTGCTGCGCTCTTCAGTGAGTGCCTTTTGCTTCCGTTGACTGAAGTCAGCCTGGGGGGTGCCTGGCGCTCTTGTCGTGGCTCCCCTTCTCTCGCCTGTGTCGGTTGTCGTGGTACCGGCACACACACTGCCTCGGGAGGCTTCATGCCATGCACAGCAGCCGCTTCCACCTGGGTTTTCCTCTGCGAGGGCCAATTCCGCCAAGTTCCCCGGGGCCACCGCATGTTCTCACGGCCGTGGAGGGGCCACCCTAGGGGCTGGCTCCTGGCCCGCTGTTCTTGCGGAGGCAGAGCTGGGACAGGGAGGCTGCAGCCGTCTGTCCTCTTCTGGGTGACGCCCTGAAGACCAGGCCCCAGGTGTGGAGCCGGAAGTTCTTGATGCTGGTCGGCTCAGAAGCCCATTTGTGTGTCCGCTAGGGCCACATGCTGCTGGAGCTCGGGCTCGCACACTGCCTGGCCTGTCTGTCAGGAGAGCAGAGGTCAGGCTCTCCCCACCTCCCCCTCCCCACCGGGTCAGCAGCTCGTCCGTTCCCACGTCACCCAGCACACTGGACAGTTGGGCCTGTGGGGACTTGGTAGCATCAGGGCAGAGAATAGCAACGAAGATTGAGTTTTGGTCAGAGGTTGTTGGTAAGCCAAGATTTTCAACAAATTATTACATAATAGAAAATAAGAAATTGTACACTAGACAAAGGTTGTTTAAATATTGTGATTGTGAGTTGGTTGTTGTTTTTTTTTTCCTCTTGGGTCACACCCGGCGTTGCACAGGGGTTACTACTGGCTTGTGCACTCAGGAATGACTCCTGGTGGTGCTCGGGAGACCATACGGGATGCTGGGAATCGAACCCGTGTCGGCCGCGTGCAAGGCAAATACCCTACCCGCTGTGCTGTCGCTCTAGCCCGTTTTTTTTTTTTTAATGTTGAATTTGCTTCACCATTTTGCCACTACTGTGTGTGTATGTATGTGAGAGAGAGAGAGAAAGGGGGAGAGAGAGAGAGGGAGAGAGAGGACGACATGACTCGGGGCTCATGGGAAAGCCGAGCTTGTCTCCAGCCCGCACTGTGGGGCTCGTGTGCACCCAGGCCGGCCCTGGTGGCGGCAGCAGTGCTGTGGGCATGTCCGGGAGCCGTGTGGCTCTGGGGAGCAGCCCCAGGGCTTCCACAGACAGGTTGGTGTGTGCCCGCCACTGGCTTGTTTGTGACCTCGTGACGTAGTTTCAAGCTGCACGTGTCTTTCGGGGAACAGAGACTTTCACCATCCACGCATGTCCTCGGTCATTCTGCGTTGTCCTCAGAAGCAGCCTGTGCCCTGACAGACCTCCAGAATTCCATCCCTGGGCCAGAGGATTAGCGCAGCGGGCAAGGCACTTGCCTTGCAGGTGGCCCATCTGGGTTTGATCCCAGCACCCGCACCTGGAGTGACCCCTGAGCACTGAGGAGGCGTGAGCCCTCAGCACCACTGGGTGGCCCCAAAACTAAAAACAACAAGTTCATCCTCTATTTTTGAATTCAGAGTGTTGTGTCTCGCTTCCAGTGATTGGATTGCTCCAGTCAGCTTGAGGGGTTTTAGTCTCACGCTGCCCAAGCCCATGTGCTGCTTGTGCCCACGTGGCCGAGCACATGTGGCGCCCGCATCTCCCCTCTTCAGATGTGGACCTTCATGCTTACGTGTCTAGTGCTGGAATGTAGGGGCTCTCTCCGCCCGTGGAGAAGCCGGGTTCTCCCTTGAGTGTTTCTCTCCCCCCCCCCACACCTTCAAAAACCCTCCAGATAAAATCTGCTTCACCTCACTGCTCTTCTACTCCTGAAATTTTTGTTTGTGAGGCGAGACAAGAACCCTGAAAACCCTATAGGTCAGGCCTTGGACTGATTCTCCTTTCCTGCAAAGAACGAATCCCCGCTCCAGCCCGAGTCCGTGGGTCCCGGAGAAATCGGGTGGCGGGGATCAACTCCCTTGCCTGGCAGACCGAGCGAACTTCAGGTGTGGCTTGACGAGCACCTGGTGGGGCTGGCTGGGGCTCAGGCCTGGGCCGAGCAGGGACTTGTCGCAGACTTTACCAGTCCTAGTCTTTCCGGCGGGTCCCGGGTGGCAGAGACAGACTGGGAGAAGGCGACTGTCTTTCTCTCCTCCCCGACTTGCGTGAGCCCCCCGTGGGACCCACCAACATCACAAGTGCGCAGTTATATGTCCCCATTTAAACACTGTGACATTTCATCACAAGTGTTTGCTGTTCTTGTTTCTGAAGACGATTCCTTTGAGGTCTGAGTCCCTGGGGGAACTGCCTGCCTCGTAGCACAAAGTATATGCTTAAGGAATGATTGTCACATATGCCCTCCATTGTGCCCCGTGATTGTTTTACTCTATAAAATAAAAATTATAAAGGTGGGTAACAAACCAAAAAAAAAGACTGTCCTCAAAGACTGTCCACTGAACGTTCTGGCTCTGTCAGACCATGCTCCTGTTTGTTGCAGAGACCATGGGCCCAGATGGGTGTCACTTAGCAGAGAGCAGCAGGAGTGAGGGTGGGCCCCAGGAAAGTGGGTGCCAGTGATCACATTTTCCTTTCTCATTGAAGTTTCCAGACAAACCCAAAGTGGGGGTCCAGGGACCCTCCCCCGCAGCCTGTGCCTTGCTTAGTACTGCTAGTTTTGAGTGATCAAGCTGAGGTCCAATCTCTGGGCAGAAAACTTGCCGTAAGAGCCGCTTTTTTCCAGGCAGTTCGGACTTCACTTACACTTGGGAAAAAGGTTTTCATTCATTCATGAAGTCATGGTTAAACGCATCCTCCTCCAGGTTGCTGTTGTCAAGATGAAGAACACGGAACGCATCTACGCCATGAAGATCCTCAACAAGTGGGAGATGCTGAAAAGAGCAGAGGTAAGGACGCCGGGTCATACTGGGGGGCTGTGCTGGCCGCGCTGCGTGGTGGGCAGCCCCAGGAAGCCGTGAGACCAGCCCCTCACGCCCACGCAGTTGGTTGACCAGATCCAAGCCTGTCCGGGAACCAGAAGTGCCCGCCACACTCTGCTCCGTTTGCCAAAGGAGTTAATGGGCTCGGGGTCCCCAGAAATTTGGAGGTGTCCAGGCGTGGGGTGGGATGGGGGAGTCCCTGACCCCTGTCTCGGTTCGCCCCTGTGCTTCCTCTGTCCTTCCTGCTCAGGGGAACGGCAGCGCCTGCTCGCGGCCCCCGTCCCTGCCTGCCCTGTCCTGTGTTCCCCTCTCTGCCCCCCCTTCCGGAATGTCCCTCCGTTGCTACACCGCACCTGCCATCTGGCAGAGGCTTGTCATTGGGTGTCTCCTTAGCACTGGGCCCTGTGCTCCCTGCCACCCCAGCCCACCCGCAAGGAACACCCTAGAGTTGCCGCTGCTCCCCTGAGTCTGAGCTCTGCTTCTCTGCTTCTCTGTTGACTGAGGCCGGGCCGCTGCCTCCCGGCTTGAGTGGTGGGGTCAGACACGGCGGGGCTTGGGCCGGAGCATGGCTGGGTTACAGAGGCGCCGGGACTGTGAGCCCGCGGGGCCTCCTCTCTGTGTGAGGTCACTCACTGTCCCACCCGTCTCCTGGGGTCACTCACTGTCCTGTCCCCCTCTCATGGGGTCACATGCATGTCCTGTTCTTCTCAGGAGGTCACATACATGTCCCATCCCTCCCTCATGGGGTCACACACATGTTCCGTCCCCCTCTCCCGGGGTCTCTCACTATCCAGTCCCTCTTTCTGGGGTCACTCACTGTCTTGTCCCCCTCTCCTGGGTCACACACGTCCCCGTCGCTCTCGTGTGTGGGTCTTCCCGGCAGTACCCTGTTTGCTGGCGTCTGTCAGGCGCAGTTGGAGGTGTCCCCTGGTCTGTCCCCGCAGGGAGCTCTCCGGGGACAGCCACCCCGACTGGGCTGTGGAGGAGAGTGCAGCGGTGCCTGGCTAGGGCCCTGGCACAGTTCCCGTGGGAGCTGCTGATCACGGGTGTGGCGAAGCCACTGACCCCTGACAGCCTGTGCTTCAGGCTGGGTCCCGGGGTCCGGGGAGCCGAGGGAGGGTCCAGGGTGCCACGTGGGGGGCGGGCTGCGGCAGACACACTCCCCTCTCTGTAGACCGCCTGCTTCCGGGAAGAGCGGGACGTGCTGGTGAACGGGGACTGCCAGTGGATCACCACGCTGCACTACGCCTTCCAGGACGAGAACCACCTGGTACGTGCGTGCACGGTGGGTCCCGTTGCGGGACGCAGCGTCTGTCAGCCGCCCGGAGGCTCTGCTCCGTCGCCGGCACAGACACCAGCGCTTAGCTCCCACCCTGCCTTGCCAGGTGCGGGGATGGTCCGGGGGCTGTGGGCAGCCTGGGTGCAGCGGGGACGGATTCCTGCCTGGAAAGGGGCCGGTGGGCCACATCAGTGTGTGGTCTCTGGTGCGTGGCCTTGTCCATCTTGAGCCCCCGGTCGTGGGGGTGGGGGGGCAGAGGTGGCCCCGGTGGCGCCTCGAAAGCTCTGAGCCTGGTGCCCACAGAATGGGCCTGCAGGAAGTCGGGCTTGGGGTACCAGACCCGTGTCTGGCACTGGCCACTCGCCTCCTGTGTGGGCTTCTGGTCCTTGAGTGACTGGCCAGGCTCCCTGGACCCCCTCCCTGCGGCCCCTTGCCCGGGCCGGACTGTCACATGAGGGTGCCTCGCCGCTTCAGGTCCAGTGCTCGTCCGGGTTTTCTGATCCTGTGATTGGTCCGACAGGTGGGCTGAGGGCCTGGCCCTCATCACTCCCTGCCCACCCCCGCCCAGGGAGCGGGTGGCAAGGCCATGACTCACCCACTGTCCTCCCAAGAGCCTGCTGGGGTACCTCTCTCTGGGCAGTGACTGTCCCCTGTGGTCCGGAGGGGAATGGCGTTTGAGTGCTGGTTCAGCCCCTGTGTCTGCCTGGGCTGTCCCGCATGGGCCAGGCTTCTTCTGGGTGGGGAGAGTTGCTGCCTCCTTGGTCAGGGTGCTGGCGGGAGCGTGGCACAGGGTGGCGGCCCCGCAGGCCAGGGGTCACCTCCCACCTCTGCTGCCCTCAGAGGCAGGCTGGCCCCTGCCCTGTGACCTCGTGTGGGCTGTGGAAGTGTGGGGCCAGCGGCATCCTTCCTGCATGCAGCCACCTCCCCCAGCCTGCTCGCCTGCTTCTCCGAGGATCTTGTAGACGTGGGACCCGGGGCCTCTGCCCGCTTGGTCCCTCCTTCCTGCCCTTTCTCTGATGCCTGACTGTCCTGTCCTGTGCCCGCTCTCTCTGCGCCTTCTTGGGCGCACAGCCCTGCCCGCTCGGGTCTGCTAACCAGGTGCTTCGTGATTGCACCCTTGGAACTTGTGGTCAGCCCGTGTGTGTGTGTGTGTGTGTGTGTGTGTGTGTGTGTGTCTGCATGTGTGCGTGACTCTTACGTGCATGCCTGTGTGTGTGAGTGTGTGCCTGAGCCCCCTCAGGCCCGTGTGTGTCTTTGTGTGTGTGAGCACGTATGAGCATGTACACGCACCTGCCTATGCCCGTGTCTGTTGTGTGTGAACATGTGCATGCACCACCTGTGCCTATGTGTGCGTATGTCTGTGTGCATGTCTCGTGTGCATGCCCATGAGCGTGTGTATACACTACCCGTGCCTGTGTGGATGTCTGTGTGCGTGCATGTCTCGTGTGCAATCCTCTATGTGAGCATGTGCATACACCCGCCTGTGCCCATGTTGTGTCTGTGTGTTTGAGCGTGTGCGTACACCTTCCCAAGCCTGCGTGTGTCTGTGTGTGAGCACGTGCGTGCCTGTGTGCGTGTGTGTGCTCTCTGCTCCAAGACTCCACAGAGAGACTCAGCTAGAGGGCTCCTGTGGCTTCCTCAGCTGAGGTGGTAGGAGACAAGGCAGCGGTCCGGCCTGTTCCGTGTACCGTGTGGTCCCCTGAGGTAGAGGGCAGGCAGCCAGGGAGGGCTTCTCCGCAGAGGCATCCTTCGTGAGTTTTGAAACTGTTTCTGTCGCAGGAGGAGCCACGGTGGGTAGAGATTGGGTCAGGTCCAGGACTTGGGGAGGCTGCCCCACCTTGGGGTCATCACAGTCTGTGGGCCCGCTGGGTGCTCACTGCCTCCGAGTCTTCTCCGAAAAAGCACGTCAGTGTGTGAGGGCGAGACCCTCCTGTCCAGGCCCTGGCATTGGCCCCGGGCCCCCAAACCCCCCCCGGGCTCCTGTCAGCACAGCAGGGGCCGCCCGGTCCACCCTCCTTCGCGGGAAGAGCTCTGGTGCTCAGCTCTCCGGTGCCTGTGTTCGGCGCTTGGCGATGTTCCTCCTCCAGCTGACCGTTCTGTTTCGGGGGCCGTGCTCAGGGCTCGTTTCCCGCGTGGCCCAGCCTGGCCCGGCCCCGGCTCTCCCGACCCGTTCCGTGTGGTCTCAGCCGCTCCCCCCCACCCCTCAGTCCCGTGCGAGGAGGGTCTGGAAAGTTCTTTCTGCTTCCGCCTGGCCGCTAGCCCCGGCTCTCGCTGCCGAGGTGTGTCCGTGGCGGGGGCGTGCCCGTTTCTGGGGCGCAGGCCGGCTGTCGGGCTGACGGCCTTGCCTCCCACCCCGCGCAGTACCTCGTCATGGATTACTATGTGGGCGGGGACCTGCTGACGCTGCTTAGCAAGTTCGAGGACCGGCTGCCCGAGGACATGGCCCGCTTCTACATCGGCGAGATGGTGCTGGCCATCGACTCCATCCACCAGCTCCACTACGTGCACCGGTAAGGGTGCCGCCGCCGCTGGTGCCCCTGCACAGTGCCAGGGGTCACTCGGGAGTGCCGCTGCCGGGGACCCCGCAGAGTCCCGGCCCACTTGGGCAGCGCTGGGCATACCCGCTCCGGGGCTCTGCTTGCACTGCCTGTGCTCTCGCTCTCTGAGCCGGCCCGGCCCATGGCCTCTGCAGACCGGTCTGGGCACCAGCACTCCGCTAGCCCCGTCTCGTCCTGCCGGCCATTATCTGGACTCTGAAGGGTTTGGCCTCCTGCCCTGGCCGTTGCTGTAGGTGTCGGCACGGTGCCTCCGGCTCCCTCTGCTGACCTTCGGGCCTGCCTGTGTCTGTCCGTGCTCGGGAAGGTGCTGCCCTGTCCCGGGGACCGCCGGCTGTCTCCTCTTTGGACCCCGCAGAGTGTGGCCGTGGGGACGCCCTGTCCCGGGAGCAGGCTAGCCCCGAGGCCCTGCGTCCCCTCCCTGCCCAGGGCGACAGGCTCCCAGAGTGGCAGGCGGGACAGTCTCATGGTACTCTCATTGCCACTGGCACAGTTCCTGTCACTTCCTATCCTTTCTGTGTGGTGTAGTGCGGGCTGCCCGGGGGTCGAAGCCCCTGGCTGTGTGGCCCTGCTCCTCCAGCCTTGGCTCAGGGTGTCTGCCCCAGAGTGGCCAGCGTCTGCCCGATGCCCCGCACGGCCCTGGCCTGCTCCTGCGGCTTCACTCTGGGTGCCAGTGCCCTTGTACTGTCCCTGTGGCCTCACCCCGGGCGCAGCTTCCCTGTGCACCTGCGTGGCACCTATCTGACTCCTGGCCAGTATGAGCCGCACTGGGCAGGGTCAGTGTCACAGTGTCGCCCGTGGCAGTGCTGGGTCAGCAGCATGGCGGGTGGGAGGTGGCGGTGCTGTTGGCCCGGAGCCTTTCAGTCCACCCCTGCCGGCCGCACTGTGCTCTGATCTTCGCTGTTCCCTGACAGGGACATCAAGCCCGACAATGTTCTCCTGGACGTGAACGGGCACATCCGCCTGGCCGACTTCGGGTCGTGTCTGAAGATGAATGACGATGGGACTGTAGGTATCTGGGCCCGAGGCTCCCACGTGGTTCTGAGTTGCGCTTCGTTTGAGGTAGAATTCAGGCCCGGAGCCTGCCAGTCTGAGTCAGAGATGGCTGTGGTGGGCCCCGGGGTGAGGTCCCTTCCTCCCTGCCGAGGCTTTGGTGGCAGCTCTGCGTGCGCTGCTGCTGTTCGGGAAGGACACGCAGTGGCCTCGCCCCGTCGGGTGCCACTGGCCATTGCCGCAGTGTCCTCAACCTGCCGTGCCCAGCCAGCTGCCCCTAAGACAGCGTTGCCCACTGCTTCATTCACACTGACTCGGTGGCCTTGTGTCCAGGCTCTCCTTGCAGGGGGCGCGCAGGGGACCCACAGACAGGCTCCCTGGAGTCTCTGTCACGTGCCCCTCTCAGGGGACTTCGACTGTGCCGGGCTGAGCGGGGAGCAGCAGGGTGGGGAGTTCAGGCCTTTGGGGCGGCATGGGCCTGTCTGTCAGGGCCTCGGGGGGCTGCCTGCATCTGGAGGCACTGGCCTCCCTGACAGTCTTCGATGCTTTCAGCTGGTCAGCTCTGGTCCCTGTCTGCCCCCAGGTCCAGTCCTCGGTGGCCGTGGGCACGCCCGACTACATCTCCCCCGAGATCCTGCAGGCGATGGAGGATGGCATGGGCAAGTACGGCCCCGAGTGTGACTGGTGGTCGCTGGGCGTGTGCGTGTACGAGATGCTCTACGGGGAGACCCCCTTCTATGCCGAGTCCCTGGTGGAGACCTACGGGAAGATCATGAACCACGAGGTGAGCCCCGCGCTGGGCGGCCGGGCCGGGCGGTGGGCGGGGTCGGACACGGGCAAGACTCAGGAATGCAGCGGCTTGGTGGCCGCTTTCGGCTTGCTGGCCCACTGATCTGGCCACCCGAGCGGGAGGTTTGGGGTGAGTCACCTAGTGCTGGGGCGGGGTCTCCTGGAGGAGAAGTGCCCCGTGGAGGTACGGGTGACTCCCCTCCCTTCCCTGCCCTCCCTGTCCCGTCTGGACCCCGCCTCCCCTCTGCTGCCTCTGCCTCCTTCATTCTCTCCATGTCTTCTACGAGTCAGTTGCCCGTCTCTCCCTTGTCCCATCGGCTCTTTCTGCTGCCGCCCATCGCTTGCATGTGTGAGCACTTCCTGCCGTCACACACACCACAGGCATCCCTGCTGGCTGCGGGCCCAGCCCCAGCCCTGCTGTGCTCAGCGCTCCGTGAGGGGAGGCAGACACCGGGCTTTGCAGACCTTTCCACGGCGTGCACGCCCGGGTGCGTGCTCCGTCCCACCCAACAGTGTCTGTTTGGAGTGCACTTTCCGCATAGCGAAACTGCATTTCACTCGTGATTCATCTGTGTGCACTGCAAACACTTCAGTCGGGGAAGGGCCTGCCGTGTGTGTGGATGGCGAGAGACGCCCCGGGCACCTCTCTCTCTCTCTCTTTCTCTCTTTCTCTCTCTCTCCCCCACCACCCTCACTGAACGCTCCAGACGGGAGAGTCCTGCCGAGCACCCTGATTCCTCCTCACACGCGTTCCTGCGAAGCCTGTAGGTGCCCCTCAGCCCCCGGAGCCGTGCCACTGGGCGGCCTGCGTGGTGGCGAGACCTGCTCCCAGCCCCAGGATGGCTTCTTGCCCTGCACGTCCCTGTGGGGGCTGCCCTGCGTGTGGTGCTTACACACCTCGGCCGAGATGTGGCTGGATGCTCGTGACACGGCCAGGGTGCCCACGGCACTGGAGGCCTGGCTCACATCCTCAGGCTTGCAAGGCCACTGACCACTGTCCGGCTGGTAGCCAGATTTCATGTCAGACTGGGTTTGGCCTCTTTAGCGCATGGGTTGTGTGTGCACACGTGCATGCATGTGTTGTGTGTGTGTGTGTGTGTGTGTGCGTGCACGCGTGTACGCGTGTGCATGAGCACACAAGCAGGCCCCCCTTTGGAGTGCAGGTAGGGCTGGCGTCTGTCTCCTCGGTCAGGTGTGCTGGCAGGCCTCAGGCACGTTTCCGCAGGTGGCGCTGTGGGGAGGTCTGGGAGGCCTCGGAGGCAGCTGTGCCTGTCTGTCCCCCGCTTGTGTGTTTGGGCCACGCTGGGCCGCTGGGAGGGGCGCTGAGCACTGTTTTCCTCTGTGCGAAGTGTGGCCGCACGTTACGTAGGGATAAAGCGGGCAGACGGACAGTTTCTCCTGCTTTCCTGGAACGCGCCGGTCTGCGTTCAGTCCCCGGGAAGTAGGTGGCAGCTGTGTCTTCCGAGCGAGAGTGTTCTCGTGGCGTTGGTTTCAGCCGCCGTTTCCTACCCCAGGAGCGGTTTCAGTTCCCTCCCCACGTCACGGACGTGTCTGAGGAAGCCAAGGACCTCATTCAGAGGCTCATCTGCGCCAGGGAGCGCCGGCTGGGCCAGAATGGCATCGAGGACTTCAAGAAGCACGCGTTCTTCGAGGGCTTGAACTGGGACAACATCCGCAACCTCGAGGCGCCCTACATCCCTGACGTGAGCAGTCCCTCCGACACGTCCAACTTCGACGTGGACGATGACATGCTCCGGAACGCTGTGAGTGGCTGCTTGGTCGGGAGACTGACTCTGAACACGGGTGTGTGGAGAAGGGTGCCTTCAGCCTGGCCGCGGGGCCCTTAACGTCGGTCACCCTTAAAGTGAGCACAGCGGGGAGAGCACTTGCCTTGCACGTGACTGACCCGGGTTTGATCCTCAGCTTCCTGTGTGACCCCTGAGCACTGCCGGGTGTGCCCCCTCCTACCCCCGGCCCTGCAAAGTGACAACGGCTGCGCTGGGGAGACAGCTCCTTTGTCTGCTGCCGTTCCCATGGCGTCTCAGCGGCTGAGGCCTTTTCTCTCGCCGCTTGGTGCCTGGGAGCAACCCAGCCTGGGACCTCGTGCTGCCCCCGCCCTGCGCCCAGCGTCCCCACTGTCTGCATCTGCACCTGGCTTGCTCTCAGGAGTTAAACAGGCTCGGGGCCCCCGGGAGGAGGATGTGTATGGTTCAAGGCAGGTGCTGGCTAGGGGAGCTCCCGGGGCCCGTGGGCCTGCGCTCACCGGGCCTCCACACACAGGACGCCCCTTCCCGGAGCTGGCACATCGCTAGCTTATTCGGGGCTCATCAAACCCGATCATGGTCTAGTTCTGGTGCCTGCGTGCAGCTGGCTGTAGACGTGAGGGCGTTGAGGTTTAAGGAGGTGAAAGGAATACCTTAGAGCTCGAGATCTCGTCCCTGCGTGGAAGCCTGTCAGGCTCGACGTCCCGCCCAGAGGTGCAGCCACCCCACTGGCCCACGCTCCACGTGAGCGTGCCCTGAGGTCTCAGGCCCACGCAAGTCACACCTTTGTTTCTGCCGGGAACAGACACTTTCCAAGGTCTCTTCTGTGCTTCCGACTCCCTTTCTGATCTCGAGGATCTTTTCCCTGACTTGCTTTTACAGCCCTCGAGGGGGCTGTTGTGACTCAAGAAACTGGAATGTTACCGTCAGCCGCAGGGTGGCCTGCGCGTCCCTGCAGGAGCGCCGTGCTCGGCACCCCACCGTGCGGCCGGCCTTGGCGCCCGGCTCCCGCACTTGCCCCCTCTGCCCGTGTGTCCCACGCGTGCCCGGCTCCCGCGCCTGCCCCCTCTGCCCGTGTGCTGTGTCTCATGCGCGGTGTGTTCTTGTGCAGGAGATCCTGCCTCCCGGCTCCCACACTGGCTTTTCTGGATTGCACCTGCCGTTCATTGGGTTCACGTTCACGACCGAGAGGTACGTCTGCGCTTGGTGCTCACGACAGTCTACTGCCTTCTGAGAACTGCGTCAGGCCAGGGTGGCCTGCACAGAGGGGGCGGCAGTTCCAGAAGGGCCCAGAGGCCACGCAGCCTTGGTGCAGCCCCTGCTCCCTCCCTAACTGGGGATGACTCAGCCAGTGCCAGGGCAGGGGGGGCTCGCCGGCCTGACGCTCCGCACTGCGGCCAGCCACGCTGACTCCATGGTGCGCCTCTGGCCAGAGCACACTCCTGCCTCTGGAAGGTCGCCTCGGCGGCCCCGGTGCAGTACTTAATCCGGAGAGCTGGGGCCGAACCCCTGGTTGGACTGCAGCCCCCCAAGGTGGCCTCTGCCCTCCACAGACCTTGCTGGGGAGAGCTCAGCCTTGCTCGGAAAATGAAGCCGGGAGAGGCCGGGGCTAGGAAGGGAAGTGACTGAGTGACGCTGTCGCCTCAGTGCCTTGTTCAGGACCCGGGTCTCATTCAGAGCATCTGAATCGAGAGGCGGCGAGGGCACTTGTGCCTGAGCCTCTGATGCCACAGTGCCCGGGGCCGCAGAGCCTGTTGCCACCTGGCTCGAGCTTTCTGATGCTCCCGCTCACCAGCCCGCGGCCCCCAGGCCTGCCTGCAAGGGTGTGCCGGACCCGGCCTGTGCGGCCCCGTTGTCTTCTGGGCTGGGCTGTGCTCCTGCGTCTCCACCGGCCAGCATGCAGTTGTGACAGTGCTGACCCCGAAGGCAGCGCAGCACAGCCTCCCGTGTCTCCCGCGGGAAGTTTCTTTTCCCGGTTCCGAAACGGCGTCTCTCGCCGACCCATCTCCTTGAGCCGTGCGCTCAGTCTTCGCTTCCCAAACGGCACACTGAAGGCCTCTGTTTTTCCGAACGAGGCTGAGGTCTCCCCAGAAAGGTCTGTGTGGGGCAGAGGCCACCTCGGGGGCCTGCAGTCCGGCCGGGGGTCCGCGGGGGTCGAGCCGGGAGCGCCCGCCACGCCTTCCCAGCGAGTCCGACCGTGGGGCTTGCCTTGCAGCTGCTTCTCCGACCGGGGCTCCCTGAAGAGCGTCACGCAGAGCGGCGCGCTAAGCAAGGACGAGGGCGTGCAGCGGGACCTGGAGAACAGCCTGCAGGTGGAGGCGTATGAGCGCAGGATCCGCAGGCTGGAGCAGGAGAAGCTGGAGCTGGGCCGGAAGCTGCAGGAGTCCACGCAGACGGTGCAGTCCCTCCACGGCGCCACCAGGACGCTGGGCACCTCCTTCCGAGATAAGGAGATCAAGAGGCTGAAGGAGGAGGTCGAGCATCTGAAGAACAAGCTCGCAGGTCAGGGTCCGCGGCCTCGCTGCTCGGGATCGGCTTCTCAGGCTCGCCTCTTTTCCTCTTCCGGTGTGCGTGGGGGCCACGCCCTGCAGTGGCCCCATGCCCAGGAATCACTCCTGGCGGGCTCAGTGGGCCACCTGTGGTGCCGGGGTCAGACCCGGGTTGGCTGTGTGCGAGGCCAGCACCCTGCCTGATGTCCCCTCTCGGGGTGGGTCCTTCGAGAAGAAATTTTTTTTTTTTTACTTTTTAGGCCACACCTGGCGATGTACAGGGGTTACTCCTGGCTCTGCACTCAGGAGTTACTCCTGGCGGTGCTCAGGGGACCATAT
>JAOXYA010212587.1:0-20121 GCA_028565675.1 Sorex palustris | reverse complement strand
ACAAATGGAGACGTTACTGGCGCCCGCTCGAGCAAATCGACGACTAACGGGAAGTTAAGTGATTAAGTGATTAAGTTATTTTTATATACTGCTGTATTCAGTAAGTTAATACTTTGTTGGGTGGAGTTTGGGGGTATCCTTATGTTTGTGAGGAATACTGATCTATAACTTTTTAAAATTATGTTGCCCACATAAAATATTTTGGGAAATGTTTCCTCTTTCTCACCTCTATGAAAGTGTTTACAATTTCGTATAGCTATCTTTTCCTTAAATGTTTTTTTGTTTCTGTTTGTAAAATTCAGCCATTTGGGCATGCAGTTTTCTTGTAGGAAATATTTTAACTGCAACTTTAAAAAAATCAGACTTAACACTTCATAGTTTTGCTTTCTTCTGGTGTCAGTTTTGTGTCTTTCAATGAGTTTATCCATTTCCATAATTTATTGACTATCAACATAAATAATTCTTAACATTCCATTTTTATCCTTTAAGTGGTTATAAGATGTATAATAGGCCCTAGCTCATTTCTGATATGTTGTTTCCTCTCTATTTAATAGATTAGTCTTCTTTATGGGTTTGTTTTTGGTCTTCCGTGAGAAATTTCTCTCAACTTTCATCAATCTGAAAACTTCCTTCACACTTATTTTAGAAAGATTTTCTCTACCATTTTTTCTGGTTTTTAATCATTGTTATTTGCATTCTTTCCTCTGATATTTTCATCTTTTGCTTTTGGCCATTCGATTCTGATGTGCCTGGATGTGATTCTCTTTATGTTTATCTTGTCTGGGATTCTTTGAAATTCCGAAATCTATAGACTGATATTTCTCCAACAGATTTGTGATAATTCCCTTATATATTTTTCTGTTCAAACCTCTATACCTATGGAATTACAGCTATACATAACTTGACTACTTGCTTACTATCTCGCATATGTCCCGGGTCTATTTGGGTTTTTTTCATTCCCACCTCAAGATAAATGGTTTCTATTGACCTGTCTTCAAGGTCACTGATATTTTATTCTACAGTGCCCATGTTGCTGTTAAACTTATTCTATAAATTTTTCATATCTGATAAGCACTTTACATTTCTAAAATTCCTATTTGTTTGATTCTGAAATCTTTATTTCTCTGCCGGAATTACTATTTTCTCACTATATTTGTAGCTCATGAACTTTTCTCCCAGTGATGTTGATTTATGAGTTTTATTATGTGCCAGATATTGCCAGTTAGTAATTTGTTCAAATAGTATGGAATTCTATTCTGGCAGTTAGCTGACTAGCACATAATCTTTGTCCTAAAGAGACTTTTTTTCAAGTTGTTGTAATGGCTCAATGTGGTTATTCTTCTAGACAATTCCTAAAGGCCTCTCTGTGGCCCCAGGAGTCCAGGAAAGTCTTCAGACTCTGGCAATTCCAAAGTTTCTATCTTCCAGAAATGTGAGCCCTATAGAATCTCTGTTCAGCTCACCACACTCTGAGAAGCTGTTCTCTGTTAAATGTCAGAGTCTCGTGCAGAATAAATGCATTGTACAAAGAGTGCAGGAGTTAAGCTGCTTCTTTTGAAGGTAACTTACAGAGTTTGATCCCCGGCACTCCATATGGTCCTGAGAGCCTCACCAGGAATTATCCCTCAGTGCAGAGTCAGAAATAAACTCTGAGCACAGCTGGATGTGGCCCCCAAAACAAACAGAATAAATACAGCTTAGTATTAGACAACTCTAAGACAGTGGTTGCAAGAGCCAGTCATGGATAGTGCTGGTATAAAAAAGGTGGGAAACTGTGCTTGAGGGGATCGTGCCAAAGATTCCTGAAGTGCCTTGTCATAAGAACCCTCCTCTATAATATTCTGCCCACAAATCTCCACTGCCTCAGCACCTCAAGCTTGAACCTTCGTTTCCCTGCTCTCCTCTCTTAGTCTGTGTTCCTGAGCCTTAACTGAGGGGTACTCCCCTGAAGAAAGCCAGGATGGATTCTTCTGTTAAAGCAGGCCGAGATCCCACTGAAGGAGTCACACAAAGACAAATTACAATGCAACAAGCAAAGGGTCTTTATTGGTTAGCTCAGCTAGCTTGAGCTAGGGCCCCATCTAGCTCACCAACAGAGCAGCTTCCTTGGAGTGAGCAAGTGGCCCTAAGTCTCAGAAGTGAGGGTTTTTTAATACCATAACATTATATAACAGGGACTTTTTGCAGACCACCCTTCTGGCCACAGTCGGAGAGTCTTTCCACTACTTGTACTTAGCTGGTTGGTTATAAGTTGGAGTTACATTAAGGTTACATAAGGGATAAATAGCAGGGGTAGGGGGGTGCTTTTCTACCTGCATCTGATTGGTAACTCCAGTTGACTGCACCATGGCTATCTCACTTTGGGGGAATCATGACTCAATTCCAGGAATCTGAACTCAATTCTAGGAATTCTGGAAACAAAACCTAGGCCTAGCTTCTTCTAGTTTCTTTATCAAGCCTGTCATGGTGCTGCTGTTGCTTTTCTATCTCTCACTTCCATGTGAGTCCACTTAAATATTGCTCCATTCCTAAAAAATAGTTGCTTCAGGGACCAGAGTAATAGCAGAGCAAGTAGGGCATTTGCCTTACATGCAGCCAACTGGGGTTCAATCCCCAGCACCCCAAAGGGTCTCCCAAACCCACCAGGAGTGATTCCTGAGTGCAGAGCCAGGAGCCAGCACTGAGAACCTCTGGGTATGGCCCAAAATCAAAACCAAAAAGCAGTTGCTGCATATATCTTATACAATACTGTAATTGTGCAGGGGAGGAGGGCAGATCTAGTATTTATGACTATTGAAGAAAGACGTTTGTTTACTTTCTGCAAGCTGGCTGTGGGTGATGTGCAGAAGGGACAATCTACCACAAGACCACATTAGAAAGGATGGCCGAGTTTTTCTTTACTCAGAAAATTCTAATGCTATGACACCCATTATATACATAAGCATACCTGGCAAAGCATCAGGGGTGAAAGGCGTGCCTACAGATAAACCCAAGGGAACATGAAGCCAGTTCTCATCTCTGACACCAGGTAGAGACATGCTGTTGGGAATAATCTTTCTGGCCAAGTCCACTGAGAGCTGAGCGGGGCCTGGCACTGTCCCAGCACAGTCACCAGCTTCACACAGAGCCCAGAGGTCCAGCCTGGGGAAACTCTGTGGTTCCCTCAAGCATTGGGTCTCTTCTAGAGGTTCCAGGTTCTCCGTCATGGGGCTAGAATGGGCTACACAGTCCCTTCTGCGGCCACAGGATCACATCTACCTCTGACCAGAGCGATTCCCCTAGCAATAGCCTGCCTTCTGCACTGACCAGGGTGGGGAGGGGGCAGGCTGCTTGGAGCGGGGGGAGGGGGGGCAGGCAGCAGTCCTTCACGACCGCTCAGCTAGAAGACTTCACAGCCACTCCCATCCACAGCCTGAGCACTGTTAGTTCACCCAATGGCTGGTAAATACCCAGGAAGATATCAGCCCAGATAAAAGCACAAACTCACCCCACTGCTGTGCTATCAGGAAGATAAGGGCTGATGGAGCAGTCCCGTCTCCTTCCTGGTATCAGCTGCCACTTGCCCTAGACAACAGGGCCAGGCTCAGGTTTCCAAGGTGGCACCCAGACCTTTCCCCATGACACTGTTTCCCTTGGCAAGACAACAAACGTGCAGAAGCTGCGAGAGACAGGGGCTGGACCTCACAATTTCTATGAGTCCTCGCGTGGAGAAAGTGTTTTCATTTCCACCCCACCTACTTGCCCTCTGCCCAGAGAGAATCATCTTAACAGTGCAATGCTCGTGTACAGAGAAGCCCACTGCCCGACCCAGGCCCCCTAGTCCAGGTTCCGGACATACCACTGAGACACTAAAATTGTTCTTGGTTTCATCCCAGTGAGTCCGCAATTCTGAGTCTGCTCCCTTTCAGAGGCCAGTGAGAATTCTGTGGCTGCCAGACCACTTCTCCCTAGGCTCTGAGCACCCACATTTGTGTCTCCTGCGCCCTGCCAACAGTGGTGAGCTCCTCCACTTCCCTTATGCTGTTTGCATTGCCGCCCCGGCTGCTCCAGGAGCACTTACTGTTCATGGAGTTGTTTTCCTTATATGGTCCCATTTTCTTGTGACTTCCATGGAACAGCTGTGAAAGAGAAGGTGGGCAGGAATGGAAAAATCCCTCCCCAGCGTCTGAGACAGCGCGGCGATGATTCCATCCACAATCCCAGAGAACACCTACAGTGTTCACACATAATACAGGCCCAAGCAGGCGTCAACCACTCAGGAACTCTGCAAGTGCAAAAGAACGGGCCGTCCGGCTGAGGAACACGAGCAAACACTCCCCGTGGGAAGTGGAATTCCCTCCTCCAGTGCCTTCCTGCCACTGACCTGCGAGGAGGCCCAGTGAAATGTGATGCAGGAGCACCCACCTGGCACGGACACTCTATCTGCGAGGGCACCCCGCCCCTGCCACCTGGCCAGCTGCTCTTCCCCTGGCTCCCTTCCAGCCTAAGGAATGCTGTTCCTAAGCCACCTGTACACACATGGAGTCTGTCGCTAGGTCCTACGCCCAGCAAAGGGCCAGGGGGGCACTGCGAAGGGAAGCCAACAATAGAAGCTCTGGGTGCAGGCCCCCTGCTGCGCCCACAAAGGGTAACCTTATCTTAGAGGAGGAAAGAAATGCCTTCTGCCCAGATTCTCAACCTTCACCTGCCTTCCCGGGCAGTCAGGAGTGCCACCTCCTTCACCATATCCTCTCCTCCGAAGGGAGCCCTATCTCCCTGCCCCCGCCTGGCACCACCTCCCACCCTCCTCCCCACTCCCCCAGCTGTCCTGCCTGTGGAAGCAAACCTCAGTCAGGAGATTGGGGGCCGGGAAGCTCTCAGGCAGGACGCCCCTCACCACTGAGAACGGTCACCTGCAGCATCTTCTCTGAAAACACATTCCAGGGGCTTCCTCTCTGCCTGCGCCCCAGCCCTGTACCCCAGACTGGAATCCACCTGCTGACAATGCCAATGGGCTTTGAGCTGTCCCCACCCCTTGCCCGCTGCCAGGACACTGGCTGGCAGGATAGCCTGGCCATACCTCGTGTCCGCTGGGATCTATGTCCACCAGGATCTGTACCCAGGGGGGATCTGTGTCCCCTGGGATCTGTTCACCAAGAGGTGCGATGGGTATGTCCACCTAAAGGGTGCCCAGTGGGTGCACTTCCCTTCCTGAAAAGTAGAGTGAGTTGGGGCCTGGAGGATAGAGCGTTTGCCTTGCACGCAGTCGACCCGGGTTTGATTCCCAGCATCCCATATGGTCTTCAGGGGTAATTCCTGAGTGCAGAGCATCACCGGGTGTGACCCAAGAAGCAAAGAGAAAACAAGAGCGAATACCGGTCTGCTCCCTGAGCTCACAGGAGGAATGAATAAGGTGATACAGACCAATTGTTATGTCAGAGTTGCACAGAATTATCTCAGTGAAAAGGGTAATTCAGGACTCAGGTTCCAACGAGCTTGCTGGGCAGAGGATCTGAAAAAATGAGAAGCCTCTAACCCCCCAGCCCCCAAAGTGGCTGCATGTTTGTCCCCAGACTCCTGAGGGTGGAGCCAGCCTCACTGCCTGAGGTATCGCCCTGCCCTAGGAGACTGAGCACATCACACCAAGGGCTCTGGCCAAACATTATTAACTTTGATTAGGTTTTTAACATTTCCCCCCAAAAATGATTCTTTCCCACATTCAACCTACAGCACATGGCTTCACTCCTCCTGGTTCCGATGTGCCTGTTAGGGAAACTTGTCCTGCTGCAGGCCGTGTCTCCAGGAGGTGGACATGCCCAGAGTTCTGGTGGCAGCTGACAGGATGATCCAAGGGGTTGGGAATGGGCAGCGCGTGGCCGTGGGGAAGAGCCAGAGGCAGCAGAGCTGGGAGTCAGGAGTATGTGGATGTGAGGCAGGGCCGGCAGCATGTGGACACAGGGCAGGCCCGGGAAGCGGGAGCTCGCACTCAGGTGCAGGCGCTACAGCTGGCCATGACTGGCCCAGGGCCCCAGGGCTCTGCGAAGGCAGTGGTGCTTCATCCTCACTCACAGGTCAAGAGACTCGCCCACTGCACAAGTGCCCAGGGCCTGGCCAATGCCTTAGAGGGATGCAGATGGCCTCCACGTTCAGCCCCTGGTCAGGCACTATGGGGCAGAGTGGACAAGTGCAGTCCCTGCAAGTCTCCAAGTCTCCTGAGATCCTCCTGGGCAAGCATCACTGGGGATGGCAGGTGTGAACCGGGGAGCACAGGGGCTTGGGGAGGGGCATCTGCTGAGTGTCCATCCTCTGCTGGCCAGGCTCGGGACACAGAAGGGTCAGCTACTCCCAAGAAAGCCTGCCAGGGCCTCCTGAACCAAATGACAGTCACCAAGACCAGGCCAGACTCCGCAGAAGTGACCAGCTGAGTCTCATGCTGCACCCGCTACCCCCAGCCCACAAACTTCAGAAACCTTCGTGCTTCCCATATGGTTCTGTCCAACCTTGGGCCTAGGCGACCCGGCCCTCCCCTCTGCGGGCCCAGCTCTGCTCAGGCAGCTGTGCAGATGGCAGCAGGTGCCCACCCTGCGTCCCCTGACCGCTACCCTCGGCTCTCTGGATCACCGTGGTCACACATGACTGTATCCCTGTTCCATCCACCTGACTCACTGGGGGACGTGGCCAGGCCCCGTCCCTGCTCTGCCGGTGCCCCATGGATGAGACCCAGCTGGGACAGCAGGAACAAGCAGGGGAGAGAACATAGCAGCAGCCCCTCTCAGACCCCCAGAAAGGTGGCAAGGCGAGAAGGACACTCACCTACCTGAGGCGGACAAGGGCCCCATGATGCTCACACTTGCCTCCCACTGGCCACGTGGGAATGACCTGCCATGCCCGCCTGGCTGGGGAACGCTGAGGTCACACTAGCTGCGATGGGCACCAGGCTGGCTCCTCTGCACCAAACCTGAGGGGGTCCTGGCAGTACTGCCCCTCCCCCCACAGCCCTGCTGAAACATAGCTGAGACAACTGGGCTCCCTGACACGCCCAGTCCACGCCACACACGTCCTGACTTACCTCCGAGGTGTGGGGTGAGAGCGGGGTCGGCACCGTCAGCCCAGCCCGGGGCTCTGCCCGGGAGCCCAGGGGTGCAGCCAGGGCAGCAGCCGCCGTGCTCCCAGCCCAGATCAACCTGCGACGAGGCAGACCTGTGCTCTTCTTCGCCCACAGGGCCCCTCTGGCATGCGGACAGTTCTCAGCCTGACTGTCCAGTTCCTCCCAGAGCCAGCGCAGAGTGGGAGAGGGAGAGCAGGAAGGTCACGCCTCAAGCCCCCGTCCAAACCGACTTTCTGCTCATATGTGCTGTGTTCCTGCACCTGCACCCCAGTCTCTGCGTCAAGCCCCCCAGTCTGTGGGAGGGCACACAGACTGCCCTGGAAGCTGCCAGAGCACTGGCCAAGGCGTGCGAAGGGGCAGTTCCTCGGAGGAGACGCAGGGAGGGTGAGCAGTGCGGCCAGCCTGTGCCCCAGGCACTCCGGGTGAGTGCTGCAGGCAGAGGCACATCAAGTAAGACCCCAAGTGAGGGGGTCCTGGGGCCATGAGAGCCACAGCTGTGCCCAGGGCTGAGGACTGACCCTGTGCAGAGGCCTTCAAGGCCTTCGGAAGCAGAAGACTCCAGCCCTCTGGGCGGTGAGTGATGCCTTGCATTCCCGGGGCCTGGCAACCACAGTGTAAACAAGGTGACCCACGTGGTGACTGTCAGAGCTGTGTCCAGGTCACACGTACCCCCGGCCCTCGGCAAGGCCGGGGCCCTGCAGGGAGGGTGGCTCGGGGCACCTATCCCAGCAGGATCGGGCGTGGATGGGTCTCGGCACTGCAGACGCCTGCGCCTGGCATCTGGCCCTGCCTGCAGCCCAGACCAATCCCTAGTAAGCAGGAGGGAGGAGGCGGGAGCCAGGATCCACACGGTAGCATGGAATCTGCAGGCCAGGCCCCAGGCATCAGCACAGCAACACCCGAGGGACCCTTCGAGGAGCCCTGCAGGGTCCCGCCCACCTGCCAGAGCTCCAGAAGGTCAGGAAGGCCAGGCCAGCACCTGCCCCGAACCCAGAGTGCAGCTGCCCCCAGAAACAGTGTAGAAGGGCTTCCCCACAGAAGTCCAGTCCTGTAAGCAATACTTGGATGAACACCCTTGTGTTCAGAATTCTTTAGTGGGCGGAGATAGAGAGAAGGGACGGCCCTCGTCTCGAATCCAGCTGCAGTGCCAGGACCTGGAAAAGCCCAGCACCACAGATGGTTCCTCAGGAGCATTGACCCTTGGCCCCAGAACACTTCTCAGAGTGGCCCAAAGCCCTCCCCACGAAATAAAGATAAAATTTAAAAATTCTTCGACTAGAGATTTGTTTCCTTGGGGACAAATGCCCTGGAGTTGGAGTCACCAGGGTGAGGGGCTCATCCCTTTGGGGGTTCTGAGGCGAGTGACCGCAGTCTCAGCGGAGAGCTCAAATCTCTCTGGCAGCCAACTCACCCACAAGAGCATCCACACACAAACAAAACAGCATCCACACATGAGTGTGCTGATCTCCTGGGGGAGGGGGGAATAGCAACCGATTTTAATATGCACTATCTCATTAGTTCAAGATTGACATTCTCATGCTTACTGCCATTTCTCTCTCCTTTGATGAACAGAATCACATCTTTTATACACTTTCCTACTGAGAAGCTCACTCACTTTCTACTATTTCAGTTTCTACTATCTGAGTTATTTATTTGAGTTATTTATTTGAAGGATATTTACAATACTTGCTCAACTGAATTTTTTTCTCAACTGATTTTGTATGTTGTTTGGGATATTTCCTTTTGACATACCGAAGTTTTTCGTCAATCCAATAAACAGTTTTCACCTGTGGCTTTTGCCTCTGGTGTCAGGTGAGGTTGTTTCTCATCCTTACTTAAAGAAAATTGAATGGTTTCATGTTTGCATTTAAATTTTTAATCCGTATTAAATATACTTTTCACTCTAAGTGAAGGGTGTTAATGACTGGGGAGCTGGAGAAACAGGACAGCGGGCAGGGCACTTGCCTCACATAGGGTTGATCCCTGGCACAAACTGGGGTTTCAGAGCCCTGCCAGGAGTGATTCCTGAACACAAAGCCAGGAACAAGTCAGGTGTGACCCCAAAACAAACAAAAAAGCTGCTAGCTAAAGATTAACTAAAACTATAATATTTTCCAGAATTCCTATTTTATTCCATGGGTCTACCTTCTATTCTCACCCAAACACAAAAATGTTTAAATTTGATAATATGAGACTGACACCCAAGGACAGTAGAGACAAGGGCCAGGAAGATTAGTTCATGGTTGGAAGTCTGCCTCATGAGCTGGGGGAGAAGGCAGCTGGGATAGAGAAGGGACCACTAAGTCAATGACGGTTGGAGGGATCGCTTGGGATGGGAGATATGTGCTGAAAGTACACTAAGGACCAGACATGATGGCCTATCAGTACCTGTATTGCAAACCATAATGCACAAAAGTAGAGAGAAAGAGGGAAAGTGCCTGCAATAGGGGCAGGGGGAGGGATGGAAACAGGGGTGGGGGGATAGGGATATTGGGGACTTTAGTGGTGGAGAATGCCCATTGGTGGAGGCATGGGTGTTAGATCATTGTAGGACTGAAACTCAAACATGAAAGCTTGTAACTGCATCTTATGGTGAGTCCATTTAAAAAAATCGAAAAAATTGTTTAAATTTGTTATCATATTTCAGCTCTTTTATCCACTGTATTCTGGCTAAAGCCTGGGACCCACTTAAATTATCTGAAATACTGACACCCTCCAGAGAGCGGTCAGGACTCCATCCATACCAGGGCCCTGTCCCCAGGCCCACGGCTCCTGCCCACCTACTGTCTTGGCTTGTCCCCTCTCGCGGGTGTCCTGAGCCTCTTAGACAGTCGGGCCATGTGGCGCCAGTCTGCGGTGCCTCTCCGGCTAGTAAGAGGGGCCCAGAGACTGCCCTAAGCACTGTCCAGCAGCCCCCCAGGCCACGCCTCTTGTGTCCGACTCCCAGTCCAGCAATGCTGCAAGGCCCATGCCTGCACTCCACCTCACAGGTCCTGCACAGCCTGCGTCGGGGCAGTGGGCACGGCTGGCTGTACTCGCTGGTCTCTGGTTGGAAACGTTTCTCCCCTGCCTCCCAGCTGGACAGTCATGGGTGCAGATCAGACGCCACCCCAGCGTGCACCTCTCTGGGGGGTGACGGGCTTCTTCAGGCTCTGGAGACCCAACGGGAACTGTGAGCACGTGCGAATCCCAAGACTGGGATGGGCCGGTCGTCTGCGTGAAGAGCAGGAGACCCCAGAGAGGGCGATTCTGTGCTCCCCCAGTCTCCACGCACAGCCCTCTCGCAGGAACCTCAGACGTGCTCGGTGAGGGGAAGCCCCCAATGGCCGCGGTATACACCTGTGCAAAGCTGGTCAGCTCAGGCAAGATGGGGGCCGCCAGCGCGCACTGGCAGGGCCACAGCACAACCCAGCCACGCACCCAGTGTCCTGGGCCTGCACTAAGGGCGGTGACACAGGGAGCAATGGAGACAGAGCCAGCACAAGGCCAGGTCCTGGGCCAAGCATGGGACACAGCGCCCCAGTATCTCCCAAGGACATGCGTCCGGCAGGGAAGGCTCTCTGCCAGTGACCAGACAAGGGCTAGAACCCAAAAAGACACCATCCCTGAGAAATCCAACCTCGGCTGGATGGCTCCTGTGAAGGTTCTCAGGTTCCCGAGCATCTGTCCCGCAGAGAGAGACCAGGGCCCTGTCCCCACGATGCTGCTCAGGCAATTCTCTGAACTGGGGGTTCCTACGTCACCCCCACCCAGGCCCACACCAGAATACTTAGGCTAAGGCACTTTGGTTCCCTTGCGCTATTCAAAATAAATAAGTATATTTTACAGTTCCACGAATCAAATAAAGACAATTATATATAACTTGTCATTCACTGTGTCACTGTATCACTGTCATTCTGTTGTTCATCGATTTACTCAAGTGGGTGCCAGTAACATCTCCATTTGTCCCAGCCCTGAGACTTTAGCAGCCTCTCCTTACTCATCTTTCCCAATGCTGCCATACTGGAGGCTCTTTCAGGGTCAGGGGAATGAGACCCGTTAATGTTACTGTTTTTAGCATATCGAATATGCCACAGGTAGCTTGCCAGGCTCTGCCACGTAGGCGGGATACTTGATAGCTTTCTGGGCTCTCCAAGAGGTACATATATATATACATATATATACATATATATATATATATATAAAGGTAAAGGCCCTCCCGTTGTTCGTCAATTTGCTCGAGTGGGCCCAGTAACGTCTTCATTGGAGACTTTGTTGTTACTGTGTTTGGCATATCGAATACATCAAGGGTGGCTTGCCAGGCTCTCGGTAGCTTGCCGGGCTCTCCGAGAGGGGCGGAGGAATCAAACCCGGGTCGGCCATGTTGGCTGGGCGCAAGGCAAACGCCCTACCGCTGTGCTATCACTCCAGCCCTTTATATATATATATGTATATATATATAATAACTTGTCATTATCGTGTATTAAAATTATAGGTGATGCATACTATATATATAGTTCTTTTAAAAATTCATCATGATTTTAATTTAGAAGAAGTGAAACTATTTTGTGAGCCCCTCCCATAACAAATGATCATACTTTAATTAATAAAATAATATGGCCATAATAAAATTATTATTATGGCCCCTCTTATGCCATGTAGGGGTGCCTCAGAGTTCCTTGGACACCCTTCTTGGAAGACATAGCTGGGACATGATCTGGACCAGTGCTGCCTCTTAGTCCCGCCCCTGCATGGAGAGTGCTGGATCCCGGCGTTCTTCACAGCCCCGGCCTGGCCCACAGATACCTGCTCCGTCCAGCTTGCTCTGCAGAGACCCCTGAACTGTGTGCCAGAGAACAAAGAGTGAAAGGACAATATCTGAACTTTCACAGGGAGCCAGGGGAAGAATGAAGCAGTCGGTTTGTTTGTGGGACTTCTGCCTGATTTTCTTGAGGCTAGATAGTTCAAATTCAAGTGAGCTCAATACCGACCACCCTCTCATGGAGGAGTAGCGAGTCGGGGTGCCCTGGGGACTCTGCTGCTGAGGAGCAGAGAGCACGGCTGCAGAGTCACAGAGCTTCCTGAAGGACTGCACACCGGTGACCCCCAGCCTGAGGCGCCGAAGCACCGATGCTCAGTCTTCAGACACAAAGGCTGTTATTTTCACTCAAAGATTCTGGTCAAGCCTTGTCAGGGGTCAACTCCATTCTTTACTCATCCAATTCTGCATTGAGCAACTGACTGGGAACTTCCAGTCGCTAACTAACTGGCAGCACCCCTGGCCCTGGGCCACATCAGGATCTCCATAACTCAGGAATCCAGGTGACCATGGCCCTCTGCCCATACCAGGCCACTCCCTGAGCTCAAAGCTCCTTCCCACTTCCTGCTCCGTTACCTGCTTCTGATTCCACACCTCTGTCCTCTGATAGGTCAAGGAGGAAAAGAGGAATCAGAGGGTCCCCACCTCTGGAGCCAAGACAACCTACCAATGTTTCTAGTATGAAGGTGTGACTGGGCTATGACACTTCAAACTTCTGGGAATAGCACAGTGGCTGATGTCTGGTATGGCACTTAGGGTCTTAGAGAAGAGAAAAATCAAACTTGGAATAGAGATAACCAAGTATTATTTAATCATTGGAATACTGTTGCTATTTAACCTGTACCTAAGTTTGTCTTATACTTGATAACCTCTTTTAGAACTCATGCTTAATTTATATGTAGTATTTTATTTTAATGTAGTACTTAAATGTAGTATAAGAGCAGAAAACTACACTTTGCCTGATAACTGGAATAAAACCTCTGCCACTAGCTTTGTGATATCAGCACCCACTGCTGAAACCCACTGCTGAAACCAACTTATAAGCAAAGTGCCCAGTAAGAAGAAAAGCAAAGTGTGAACGGGTGTATCTCATCTTTCTATAAACCTACAAAGACCAAATCTCCAAATATGTTTAATTCGTTACAAGCACACAATGGAATTGATAGCATCTTGTATGCATAGTTATTTTTCAATATGTGCAGATGTGATCTGTAAAGCACAATCTCATCCAGATGATTCTTGAAGCTCATTCCATTTCTGGGTGCACCCCTCACTCATGAGCATAGAGTAGCATAAAAACAGGGTTGTTGCTGAAAGTGGATCAGTCCATGACAACTGAACCTCAAACTCACAAGACCAAAGAGGACTGGCAGTCTTCAAATCCACGCACTGATCTCTGCTCCGAAGCCGGTGCCCGCCCTTGAGCTCTCCTCTCACTTGTCAGCTCGGTCTCTCTGCTCATCTATTTCCACTCTGGAGAGGTCTGTTGTCTCTCCTAAACACACTCTACGCTCTTTCTCTCATCTAGCATCTTTTTAAATAAGTAGCAATAAGAACTATCTTTCTTCACACACACACAAGCACCCCAAATAGTAAAATGGTAGACCACCGCGGACCTTGCCCCTAGAGCCAACTCAGCTGGGATTCTAGTTGACACTGAGGAGCAGAGCCACAGCTCTGGACCAAGTGCTATGTCTGTTCACCAGGAGAGCAACGAACGGCTGGAACATCAAAGCCACACTCTAACAGACACGTGATGTGAGAACTGGGGAGGGACAAGAACGGTGATGCTCAGGAGGCCCATGCTGGGCCACAGGGTGGACAGTGCGCAGGAGAGCCCAGGAAGCCAGGACCAGGACGCGCCCCCCTAGGACCTGTGCCGTGTTGGGGTCTCCGTAGCTCAGAGTTCAGGTGACCTTAACCTCTCTGCCCCACACAAGGCTCACTCCCTCAGCTCAAATCTCCTCCCCTGGAAGCAGGGATCATTTCTACCTCCAAAATGTAGGACAGAAGCATTAGAGGTTCCTAAGTACATGGTGTGCCCTGGTCAGTGCTCAGGCCATGCTGCCTCTTTTCCTCACTGTCCCCCTCCATCTTCATTCCCCGATGCAGTGTCTCACTCGCTTCAAGGGTGGGGCTGTTCTTAAAGCAGGCTAAGGAGCTACTTATTCTGGGTCGCACAGTCGACAGGCTGAGGACCCTGCAAATGCAAACATCTACCCGCCAAGGTATTGGATCCACCCCCAGCTTCCCGAGAGAACAGAGAAATTGAGAGATGCAGGAATGGAGAAAGCGAGATGCGTCCCTGCAGCCGAGTCCTCGTCACGAGCCCCATTCTATTTTAATAGGAATGCCTTCACAGAAAATAGAACGTCAGTCCCAGCTCGCCGTGTGCACCCGTCACCGCTTCCTGCTGTTTCCAGGGAAATGACTGCGTGTGCTTTGCTGGCAGCCCAGGGAAGTGGCCACCTCATTCCCAGGGTGCAGAGCACGAGAGTGAGCCCAGGATGTACCTGCAGTCACCCACACAGCCAGGAGCTGGCCAGGCCGTGAGTGCGGGGTGGCTAGGGGGCTCAGCACCCAGCACCCAGCGCCATCATGGACCCTGCCTGCCACCCCCGTTACCTTTTCTCCCTCCCTGAAGCTGCTGAGGTGGTGAAAAGGAAAATGGGGAGGGGAAGGTCTCCACTGATGGGGGAGGAGTCTCAGCAGCCCCCGGGAAAAACTGCCAAAGGTTCCTCGGGTTACTGAAATAATGGGCCAGTTGAAAGGACGCTTCCTGGCCATCTCCCAGGGTGAACAGGCCCAAGCAGGTTAGACACAAGGGCCCCAGGGACAGCACTGGTGGTTGAGGGAAGGCCCAGAAGTGGCCTGCCTGCCCCTTCATGAGGATCCATTCCTGAGGGCTAAAGTGACCACAAGCACAGCCTGGTGCAGTCACAGAGACCAAGGCCAGCACCCAGGGGGCTGAGAAGGCAGAGTGGCCGCAGCTGGGCTGCCCCTCAGAGAGGAGTGGGGGAAGCTGACCGCGGCTCGTCACTCCCTCACGGAGACTTCACTTACTCGCGTCTCCATTTCCTCATTGCTAAAAGCACTTGGCGCCAAAGATGGTGAATCCCCCACATAAGGCCAGGGCTCAGCGGGCAGTGAATGGTGTGCCCGGTATGGCCTTACCCACTGCTGGCCCCCTCTGGCCACTCTCTTCCAGGCACACATGCTCTCACTCCCTCATGCTTTAGTGCTCAGGCTGCCGCAGGCTGGTCAGCCATTGAAGATGCCTTGGACAGCCTGGACTCACCTGGGTCTCTCAGTCCCCAAGGAATCCCACTCTCTAGGGTTGGAGGAACAGCTGTTGCTAGTAAATAATCTTTACAGTCACACACACCAAATTTCTGAATCTTATTCTATATGTTAAAGGAGTTGAGAGAAAAACAGAGGAATAATAGGTTCCTCTGTTACTGATAAAATAATTATTACTGTTTACTGTACAATCTAGGTATGCCCCTCTCCCTAACCCCCCACCCCCACAGGATTGAAGAAAGGGCAACAGCTGTTGCAGAGAAATCAAGCTCTACCTTGAATTCCTAGAAGGAATACTGTAGACACGCCAGGTGAGTCACTTGAGATACACCAAGTCACACTCCTTTGAAGAAGAGTTTCCAATGGGTCTTGCTAAAAGCTCCATCTGCTGAGACCTCCCAGCCATGTTCCAGGGCTGTCTTTTCCCATCCAGAAATTGGGGAGCCGGGTTCCCTCCCTCCCTCACCTCCAGGACCCCGCTAAGAACTTCCAGTGATGGTACCACACTGAGTGATTTTAAAGGGTCTCCCTGATAGGTTGGTCCTATACTGTCTCCTGGGGAGTTCTGGGTGGCTACAAGCATGACCAGGCCTGGACCCTTCCTCAGCAGCGCTTTCTGCAAACAACTGACAGTATAGTGATCTCCTCAGATGGTGGCCTGGTGCTGTCCAGGCGCCTGAGTCCACGGTGACTGTGCACTAGAGAAAGTAACATAAACTCGGACATAAATCAACTTCTGACCAATTAGGCATCAGGGAAAAGGAGAGTCAGCTGTGAACACAGCAGCATGCTAACTCGGTTTCCTCCATCCTGGCAACCAGGGACTGATCAGTGTTACCATGACACTGCTGAGAAAGGGCAAAGAAAGCAAAACGTTCTCAGTATGGAGAGATAATCAACCAACGTTCCAGCTTGCAACCCACGCCCTTCCCTCTGAGGCAAATCTCGCGGGAACCTGACTTTCGAGTTCTTGGTCTGCATACAAGATTAGTCTGTGAAACCCATTTGTATATGACTGTACTTATTGAAAATATAGGCAGAGGAAGTTTCTAATCCTATTTCCAGAAGAGCAGGACAGAGGGCTCACACAAGAGAAGAGAAGGGCTGAGGGGAAAGCCACCTTTTCTGGGAGATGCCATGTTTCTCCTCTGGGAGGACAAGCTGTTGGCTGTGTGTGCCAAGGGCCAGGCCCGCCTCACCCCTGTCTGACCTCAGAGACTCTCCCCTTTGCCTGCATAAAGTACTACCAAAGAAGCAGGTCAGGTCCAAAGGCAGGAGATTCCAGGCATCCCAATTGGCTTACTCACGGCCTGCTGGCAGCTCGAGAACCAAAGCCACACCCCAGCCTCCCTCCTGGCACAGGCGCCATGAGTCTGCAGTGGGCACCTGTGGAGGCACCACATCTTCCTGCAGCTGGCCACAGTCCCCAGGAAGGCAGGTATCAGGGGGCTTTCCATGGTGAACAGAGCAGCTCTCAGCGGGCCAGCTTAGGAGCACTGCTCAGGGGGCACTCCTCCAGGCTTCCAGCAAGTTGTCAGCCCTGAATTTCCTGCATTTGATCCTCTTCCATTGAAACTAACTACAGCAAATCCTGGATAACAACCAAGAGGCAGGAAATCTCGTGGCAGAGAAGCTCAGTGTGGAAAAGAGTAC
This sequence comes from Sorex palustris, assembly GCA_028565675.1. Lineage (NCBI taxonomy): Eukaryota > Metazoa > Chordata > Mammalia > Eulipotyphla > Soricidae > Sorex > Sorex palustris. The sequence continues at coordinate 3,283 of JAOXYA010212587.1, read as the reverse complement.
TTCAGGCAGAATATCTCAGGGGGCGGCCTGTAGACTTTATGTACTCCCTGGAAGGAGCCGCTCTGACAAACTCAGGAGAGTTCAAACAAGAGTGTGCATCCTCATGCTGATGGATGCTAGCGGTGATAGATGAAGATGAAGATGGCCTGAGTAAACATGCGTCGACAGAAAGCTTGGCTGAATCATCTGGGCTCCAGCCAGGGGACACGATGCCTCAGCACGGGTGCTCACACTAAGGAATCTCCCTGTCATGGGAGAGAGAATCTCAACCCACTTTCCTGGTTTGGAAGAGGCAGCCCCTAAAACAACCGGACACAACCTCTTATTAGTAAACGAACACTTGCACACACGCAGCCCTCTGTCTCTGTGTAGGGCATGGGCAGGACTGAGTGTTACCGAGAGGCCTGCTCTCTTCCAGCCCTGGCCTCACTGCCCAGCTCATGGCCTTGGGCCACACAAGGGGGTAGCCAGAGAGTGGCCAGCTCTGAAGTGCTGGGCCCCAAGTCTGGCAGCTTCCACATCAGGTTCCCTCACTATGAGTCTTCTCTGCGACTGGCTGAGCCCTCCTCGGTGGTCTCCCCACCACTCAGGATGCCCAAAGATCCATGAAGCGTACCAGGGAACCTCAGTTCTCTGGTGTGGTGCCAAATAAGCCCCATTAGAGTGCCTCAATCCAGGGTCCGGTCTTTGCTCACCAAAGCCACAGAGGGAACAAGATGACACTAGCCACGCCTAGAAATAGAGGGTGACTCAAACCTCTAAAAGACTTTGTGTTCAGAAACTATTTTCACCCAGAGAGCATACTGGAAACTCCGGTCCATGATGATTTAAAGGCCTGATTTCCAGTGGTGCGTGTGGTTGACACCCAGCAACTTGGCCAAAATATAAGGCCTCTATTTCTGGGGAGAGGAACCCAGTCCACATGGTGTGAACCACAGGGTAGGTGCGCTGGCACACCGGCAACCCATCCTCAGCTCCAGCCTTCCGTTGGCAGAGAGCTGCCACTTTCGAGTCACAAATCCTCCACATAGAGCAGAAGTGGAACCTTCCTCACCAGGGCTCAGGCTGCTACAGTGAGGCAGGAAGCAAGATGAGAAGCCTTCAGGGAGAGGAAGTAGGTATGAAGGCCAGTTTAGACCCAGACATGCCGCGTCTCAGAGCAACACAACCCAGAACTCAGCAGACCACGCCTGACCTGCCCCACGTCCCATGATGTGCCCCTTGCCAACCATGCACCAAGCAGTAGCCAGAAGTATCCCTGCCACTGAGTGACACACAGAGCACAGAGCACTGAGGCTGTGGCAGATCTGGGTCGGCTCAGAGGAGCACCTGCAGTCTGGCCAGTCAGACAGTGACCATCTTCCCCTGGTCACTGTCCCTGAGGGGAGAAGGGCAGAATCCAGGTACAAAGCTGAGGTGGCACGAGGATCTGCTCACAGGGCTGGACAGGACTGTGACTTCACAAAAACGCACCCAGTGGAGGGGCAGTCTGGAAGAGAAGAAAGTGTTACGTATGGCACACTGGCACTGGCTGAGAAAGTTTAAGCCTAGGAGGGAAAACGGGACCACAATTCCAGTAAGAACGGTAAGAAGAGATGAAAACTCGTGCAAAGAGGACACGCTCAATGAGGAAAGGAAGAGATGAAAAAACCAAGAAGTAAAAAACCATGAGACACTAACTATAACCCACGGCAGCAAATATTTGTAATACAGTAAATGTGGTAAAAGCACTAAATATTCATGATATATGCATATGTCTGAAGCTAAATCTACAAGAGGAAGCTGAGCTCGGTCACTGCCAATTACCTACTGATGATAACCAGTTTGCTCCTGTGTGCCAGAGTTGCTGACCAGGTACACAGCCATGTTACAGAATTCTAGAAATCTCTGGGGGCAGAGTTGAAAGTAGAGCCCCACCTACACCCCTCGGCTGGAACACCAATTATTCAGAAAGTCAAACTCCTTTGCCATGCCACTGAGCTCAGCCACCCTGGGAGCTGTCCTATGCGGAATGAAGCTGGGACTAATGTCTCTGCTGCCACCCATGGACACAAAACTCAGGGGCTGGGGGAACAAACCATGGGGGCTTGGGGGACACAGACCTCAGAGGGGAGCAATGGTCCTGGAAGTTCTTAAACTTCAGACATTTAAAAACCACCCTCACATACCAGGGGCAGGAGGAAGCTTAAGCAAGTCAACAACTTTGGGAAGGCCCCTCACCTTCCCAAAAGATCACCTGTGAATTTTCTCCACAAAGCATAAGAAAAACATCTGCGAGCTCCTGGCAGCAGGAACTGTGCAGGTCTCAGAGGGCACAGTGGGGAGGGGCCTTGCACAGCCACCCTCCGCTGCCTGTTCCTGTTCATGCCACTCACAGGCATCATCTGGTTGGCATCTACTAAGCTGGGGCCATGGGGTCAACAGGTCATAATACTGGACATAATCCTGAGATCATTTCTCAGAATCAGATACATGTCTCAGGGACCAGTCAAGTGACCTCAAACTCCAAATTTATTTCCTAGAAGGAGACACTTAAGAATAATCCCATTAAATGGAAATTTCTACTTTCCACGGAGCCTGTGGAAGCCACAGAGGATTGGGGACATTGCCTCTTGTCCTACCAACAGATGACACCAACTGCTCTGGGCATCGGGTGGAAGGAAGGAAACCATCCTAATACCCACAAGGTCCCAATATGGGAAGGCGTCAAAGGCTGTTTTTGGGTAGAATCACTCCCAAGCTCCGTATCACAGCAAGGTCTTCACTTTACACCACGTGGCTGACTTAATGTTGCCTAAAGTCCATGTCCTCCGAGAAGTCTTCCCCAGAGATGCCACCTTCCACACTCTGACTGGGCAGAGTCCCGGGCCTGGGTGTCCGGCCTTGGGTTTTCTGTGGGCTCACTGATCTCCAGATGATTCCTAAAGAAGGAGGTAGGCCTCAGAGGCTCTTGCGTTTCTCCTGCTGCCTGTAGTAAATGCCAACAACTCAGTGGATCACCCAAATGATGCAGCAATGGCAGCATAAATAGGGTCTTTAGAAAGATGCTTATTCACGTGACACCACCGGTTAACAGCAGGGCTTCTTAAACTTTTCCCACTCAAGACCCCTTTGGTCTGTGAGATTTTTATGAGATCCCAGGCATATAGGTATATAAAATAGGGATACAAAGCAAACACTTACTGATAAGTTACAAAGAATTTTATTTCGATTCCTCCGCCCTCTCGGAGAGCCCGGCAAGCTACTGAGAGTATCTCGCCTGCACGGCAGAGCCTGGCAAGCT
>JAOXYA010211767.1:0-20144 GCA_028565675.1 Sorex palustris | reverse complement strand
TGACCATATATGTCTGTGTGTTACTATGTCTATTGATGTAGCTGACTGTGTGAGTGACTCTCTGTGGGTGTAACTAATCATGTTTTTCTCTATCTGTATCTTGGTGTAACTGACTCTAATTTGTACCTGTCTATCTCTGTCTGTTGGAATAGCTGATTGTGTGAATTTGTTGGTGGAGTTGTGTGTGTATTGGTATAGTTGACTATATGTCTATGGCTTTTTTAGCTTATTGTCTCTCTCTGATATAGCTGTGTGTTTGTGTCTTTTGGTATAGCTGACTATGTATCTGTGTCAGTTGTTGTAGCTGACTGTGTGTCTGTTGGTATAGTTGACTACATATCTATGTCTGTCAGTGTAGCTGTTTGTGTCTGTTGGTATAGATGACTATGTATTTCTATATCTGTTTGTGTAGCTGACTGTATGTGACTGTGTCTGTTGGTGTAACTGACTGTGTGCATCTGTGTCTGTTGGTGTATATGAGTGTATCTGTTGGTGTAGCTGGCTATATATATCTGTATCTGCTGGTGTAACTGACTTTTTGTGACTGTTGGTGTAGCTGACTGTATGTGTCTCTGGTGTAGTTGACTATGTTTCTAAGTGTCAGGATAGCGTGGCCATATTTGTGGGAGTCTGTGTCAGGGGACTCTCTTAATCCTGTCACCTTCACTCACCCCGGAGTCTCTCTGGGAACATCTCCCACCAATTGAAGCCTTCCCCGAAGCAGGGGGCCTGGCCAAGAAGAGACCCCCAGGCTAGGCCTGTGCCCTGTCCAGGGTGGATCTCTAAGGCTTGGTCTCAGGGCGAGAGACACGGAGGAGGCTCAAGTGTGGGGTGAGTGGGGGGGTCTCAGTGATGCACTCAGGACACCAGGCAGGGCTCCCTGAGGGCTGTGTGGGGCAGGTGTGTGGCCTCCAGAGAGGCTTGACTGTCCTGGGCCCTGAGGGACAAAAGCTGGAGCCGAGGCTGGGTGGGATCGGTGGTGGGTGTGGGTGCCATTGGTGTGCAAAGCCACCCTGCACGGTCGGGCCTCTCCACACATCTGAGCCTGCTCATCTCTTTCGGGGCCCTCTACTGGGCAGTTCTCCAGATGTCCCCTGTGTCCTGGTCACTCTGGGCCTAGCCAAAGCCCAGCTTGGCCATCATGGTGGCTGGGGGATGGTCAGGAATCACCCTGGCAGCTGGCGCGATGCCCCGCACCCCAATGCAAATCCTGAGGTTCTGGCTGGCTTGTTTCAGTCTCATGCGTCAGTGGGACTTCCCGCCAGCCCACACCTGGCCCTGGTTCCTGCCCTTGGTGTTTTCAGGCTATTTGCAAGTGTTTGTGCTTGGGGAGGTTGTTTTGGTGCTGGGTGGGGGAGGGGAGCTGGGGAAGGCCAGGGGGGCCTGGTGGACCACGGTGTGTGTGTCCTCGTGGGCAGGCCTTGGGCAGCCAGGATGCTGCTCTGAGTGTGTCACAGAGACCCTGCCAGGCCCTGTCTGAGAGTGAGCCCAGATGGGGCTGGGCTGGGTGGGCACTCGGGGCCACAGGCTCAGTCCCCCAGCCCCATGTATACACACATGGACACACACACACACAGGCACAGCCAGCACCCATGGACACACACACACGTGGACACAGCCAGCACACAAGGACACACACACATGTGGACACAACCAGCACATATGGACACACACATGTGGGACATAGCCAGCACACAAGGACATACACACATGTGGACACAACCAGCACACATGGACACACACTGCATAGGACACAGCCAGTGCACGTAGACACACATGGACACACACACACGGGCACACCTTGCACACATGAGCAGGCACTCATGAGGCAGCCACTTACACATGGACACATGCTACATAGGACAACTCAGCACACATGGCCACACAGTCACACACATGCATAAGACATAACAAACATGGATTTTCACAGCTCAGATAGACATGGGGCAGGCCACAAACATGTGCAGCATACACACACCCCCCCCCCCACACACACATCCATGGACTGGTCACACAGTCTAGGATACACAGCGCACATAGACACCGTCACATGCGTGCACAGGAACACACAAGGTGACAGCAAACCCAACAAAGGGCTCTGAGAGCACACTCGCATGCCTGCAAACAGTCTCACACACACACACACACGCAGCCCAGGACACGCACAGCCAGTGCGGACACAGCACGTGCGCAGCTCACATGGGTGGCTTCTCACTGCCCCTTGCAGGGGACCCGGGCAGGTGATGGCCCGGCCTCCTGCTCTCTGCCCTCACCCCTGCCTGGTCACCCGAACTCCGCAGTGCCTGGGACTCACCCTCGCCAGCCCACCCTGATGCCCAGCGTAGGCCCCACTGCGCCTGTGAGGGGTGTGCCGGGAGGGGGAGACAGGGCAGGAGAACGGGTTCAGCGAGTGAGGGGCACACAGCGTCAGGGTGGGGTGCTGCTGGATCGGCGAGTGTGGGGGCAGAGAGAGTGTTGGGAACTCAAATGTGTGCCGTGTGCTTGTGTGTGTTGAGGATTCATGTGTGTTGTGTGCTTGTGTGTGTTGTGTGCTCGTGTGTGTTGTGGGCTCAGTGTGTGTTGTGTGCTCTTCTGTGCTGTGAACTCAGCGTGTGTTGTTGGCTCAGTGTGTGTTGTGTGCTCGTGTGTGCTATAGACTCAGTGTGTGTTGTGGGCTCAGTGTGTGTTGTGTGTGACTGCTTTCAGTGTGTGTTGAGGACTCAGCATGTGTTGTGGGCTCAGTGTGTGTTGTGTGCTCATGTGGGCTGTGGGACTCAGTGTGTGTTGTGTGCTCGTGTGTGCTGTGGACTCAAGTGTGTGTGTGTGTGATGCGGCATGGTGTGTGGGGATAGCGGGCTCCCAGAGACCCCGCACCCCCTCGACCACTCCAAGCCTGGCTCCTGTCCCCCCTCTCCCTCCCTGTAACACCGTTGCCCCTCCAGCTCCCTCCCGGTCCCCCGCGGGCCCCTGGGGTACAGATGCTTCATGGCGTGGCTGGTGGAGGCTGGAGGTGCTGGCAGGTGGGAGGTGTGTGCACATGCATGCACACCTGTGTGCCTCTGTAGATTGCACATGTGCTTGCGTGTGCACGTGCGTGTGCTTGCTGGAGGCCAGGGCCGTGGGCGCTGTGTGCAGTGGATTCTCCCCCCGCTGGGTGGGCAGAGACCCCGACTTCAGCCTCATGGGGAAGCGTCTCAGCTTGGGGCCATGTGTGGGTCTGACAGCCCCTGGGGGGGTGCCCAAGAGGGTAGGGGCTCACGTGGACATCTCCAGATTTTTTTTCTTTTTGGGTCACACTCGGCGATGCACAGGGCTTACTCCTGACTCTGCGTTCAGGAATTACCCCTGGTGATGCTCAGAGGACCATATAGGATGCTGGGAATTGAACCCAGGTCGGCCGTGTGCGAGGCAAACGCCCTACCCACTGTGCTATTGCTCCAGCCCCTCCAAAATTTTTTAAATTAAATTTTAAAATATTTTAAAATTGAATCACTGTGAGATAGACCCTTACAAAGCTGTTGATGATTCAGATTCAGTCATCCAGTGTCCCAACACCCATCCCTCCACCTAGCCCAAATACACACAGCAGAAACACCATCTGCACTCTTACATTCATTGCAGCACTATTCACAGTAGCCAGAATCTGGAAACAACCCGAGCGCCGGAGAATGGACCAGAGGATAAAGAAATGATGGCACATCTACACAGTGGAATACTGCTCAGCTGCTAGGGGCAATGAAGTTGTGACATTTGCTTATAAATGGGTGGACACGAAGAGTGTCCTGCTGAGTGAGAGAAAGTCAGGAGAGGGACAGAGAGAGAATGACTGCACTCATTTGTGGTCCCTGGACTCTGGAACCTACTTCCTGATGCATCCGTATAGATCTGCAGACATTCGCAGGCAGAGAAGCCCGTAGACACACACACACACACACACACACACACACACACACACTCACTCACAGAGGAGCTCAGTGCACTCCTCTCTGCTCACTCACACACACACTCACACTCACAGAGGAGCTCGGTGAGCTCCTCCTCTGCTCACATACTGAGAACTCAGGAGCAAAGCCCCTGGCACATGTTCACTCTCACACTCGCCCACACGCGTCCGTATGTTTCTCACTCACTCTCACATGGTCATAGACCCCTCACAGTCCTTCTCGTCCACCCACACTCAGACCCGAATGTGCTCATGGCCACACCCACACACACTCACACCCAAGCTCGTCTCCTTCCACACTGCCTACCTACCCGAACACTCCCACATTCCCACCCACTCCGTGTCCGCAGTGCACACAGTCCGCCCTTCCCCTACACACCCATCCTCAAACCTGCTCACTCTCCCACCACACTCACACACACCTCCACTTGTTTCACCCACAAATCTTATGTCCAGTCACTCTTACACTCACACTCGTTCTTACTAGTGACACACCTTCATATCTGTGACACTCAAAGACCCACTCTCATGTTTGCTCTCTCACACACATACTTCACTCATATACTCATGATCATACTTATTGTCACAGCTACACATTCACTCATGCGTGCTCATCTTCCAGCTCAACCTGCCTGCCTGCTCTCTTTCCTTCCTGGTTTTGTTTTGGGGCCACGTCCGGCTCTGCTCAAGGCTTACTCCTAGCTTTGTACTTAGGGCTCACTTCTGGCGGTGCTTGGGGGACCACATAGGGTACCGGGAATCAAACCCAAGTCACCGTGTGCAAGGCCAGTGCCCTACTCACTCTACTCTCTTTCTGGCCCCAAACTCAAGCATTCTCACACTCACCCCAGGTGCACAGCACAACCCCCACAAACATGCTTCCACATACCACATTCACACTCACACCACTAACTCCTACTCATAGAGAAGTTGCCACACAACAAGTCTCACACTCCCAGACTAACACCCACACTCACAATGCCCACTCACACAGAGGCATGTTCTCATGAACCCTCACTCACAGACTCAGAGACATTCTCCTCTAAACCCACATTCACACCTACATTCACAGACATATTCCCACACACCCTCGCTTAACCCCTCACAGAATGCGCCCACCCACACTGCCATCCGCATTAACACCCACACTGACAACAGACACACACTCACACCTTCACTCACACTCAAGTCCTCACAGGCTAGCTCCCACAGCCCCCACTCACACCCATACTCAATACCCTCACACTCACAGAAACATGTTCCCATATAACCTCAATCACACTCAAATCACATTCATACACTCACAACATGCTCCAACAAACCACTCTCATACCCATACTGCTCACTTGCAGACATGCTCCCACATACATATCACTCACTCTTATACCCACACTCACACCAAGACCAACAATCTCACATTCTATAAAAAAATACCCTCTCTACACCCCCCCTCCCCAAAGTGGCAGGAATTGGGTCAGAGATAGCAATGAGGATTGGGTGGTGGCCTTTGACACGATCACGCCAGGTTTGATCTCTGGCACTGCATATGGTGCCTGAGCACTGCCAGGAGTGATCCCTGAGCACTGAGTGAGAGGTAGGCAATGAATACTGCCGAGGGTGGTCCCCAAAACAATGAAATAGATAAAAGGAAAATATGTGAAATTTACAGTAGTTTTTAGCTACATCGATGATATGATTATACATGTAAAACAATCTTGCAATGTTTTCCCCTTTTCTATTTATTGCTTGTCTGCTTCAATGGTAAAGTCAGAGACTGAGAGATCTGGTCTGTGACACACCGCATATAAACAAACAGTGAGCCAAAATGAAGATGCTCTCCCTTTTTTGGTTCTATTTTTTCAGATAGAACATTTTAAAAGTACTTTGGGTAATATTTCTTTCTCATTGAGATTAGAATCTGTTTTAATTATTAATGCCTGTACAGTTTGGCGATGGTATGTAATGGTGGTTTGTTTTCAGTGGACAGATGTGAGCGATTCCTTTCTGTCAGTTTGCCCAGGCTCCAAAAACTAGATTTGTCATTCTGCTGCTGGGGTCACAGTCATTCAGTCCTCAGCTGCAGGTTGACTTTCCGCTTTGACAGGGAAGGAAATTTGGGCTGTTAGTAGAGGCTAGTTAGGGTCACTCATAGAGTGTACTCAAACCAGAAGAAATGTTTTCACAGATTTGAATTTATAAAATCAGAGTAAACAGAAAAACAGTAAAATTTCATTGAGTTTTTTAAAAATAAAAGTATTGTGTTATATAGTTTCCTTTTAAAATCATGAGTTTATTGTATTGCTTTTCCCACCAACAAGAAAAAAATATTAAATTATGGAATTAAAAAAAATGCCCTCAATAGCAGAATGTGCTAGGACACCTTCACACCACACTCATACCCTGATGCACAACATGATCCCACACACCCACACTCATACCACAATCACACCCTAACTCACAGACATGCTGCCACACACTCACACCTACTCACAGAAATGCTCACATACACCCTCACACCCTCCTCACAGACATGCTCCCACACACCCATACTCACACCACACTCACACCCTACTCACAGAAATGCTCACATACACCCAACTCACACCCTACTCACAGACATGCTCTCACACACTCACACCCTACTCACAGACATGCTCCACAGACCCACACTCAGACCACACTCACACCCTAACCATGCTCCCACATACCCACACACTCACACCTACTCACAGAAATGCTCACATACACTCACACTCACACCCTCCTCACAGACATGCTCCCACACACTCACACTCACACCCTACTCATAGACATGCTTCCACAAACCTACCCACATTCACAACCTCCTCATAGACATATTCCCACACACTCACTCACACCCTACTCATAGACATGCTTCCACACACCCACACTCACATTATACTTACAGACATGTTCCCTCACACTCACTTACACCCTACTCACAGACATGCTCCCACACACACACACCCACACTCACACCCTACTCACAGACATACTCCCACACACACACCCACACTCACACCCTACTCACAAACATCCTCCTACACACTCACACTCACACCCTACTCATAGACATGCTCCCACAAACTCACACCCTCCTCACAGACATGCTCCCACACACCCACACTCATACCTACTCACAGACATGCTCCCTCATAGCCACACTCACACTCTACTCCCAGACATGTTCCCACAAACTCACTCACAACTACTCACAGACATGCTCCCAACATCCACACTCACACCCTGCTCACAGACATGCTCCCACACACCCATACTCACACCCTACTCACAGACATGCTCCCTCATAGCCACACTCACAGCCTACTCACAGACAAACTCTCACACACTCACACCCTTGTTATAGACATGCTCCCACACACTCACACCGTACACACAGATATGCTCCCACACACCCGCCCACACTCACACTTTACTCATAGACTTGCTCCCACACACCCACACTCACACCCTACTCACAGAAATGCTCACATACACCCTAACACCCTCCTCACAGACATGTTCCCACACACTCACACTCACACCCTCCTCACAGACATGCTCCCACACACCCACACTCACACCACACTCACACCCTAACCATGCTCCCACATACCTACACACTCACACCTACTCACAGAAATGCTCCCTCATACCCACACTCACACCCTATTCAGACACCTCTCACACACTAACACCCTACTCACAGATACGCTCCCACAGACCCACACTCACACTCTACTCACAGACATGCTCCCACACACTCATACCCTATTCATGGACATGCTTCCACACACCCACACTCATACCCACTCACAGACATGCTCCCACAGACCCACACTCACACCCTATTCACAGACATGCTCCCACACCCTCACAGCCTCCTCACAGACATGTTCCCACATACCCACCCTCACACCTTCCTCACAGACATGCTCCCACACACCCACACTCACACCACATTCACACCCTAACCATGCTCCCACATACCCATACACTCACACCTACTCACAGAAATGCTCCCTCATACCCACACTCACACCCTACTCACAGATACGCTCTCACACACTCACACCCTATTCATAGACATGTTTCCACACACCCACACTTATACCTTCTCACAGACATGCTCCCATACACTCACACCCTACTCAAAGACATGCTCCCACACACTCACACTACTCAAAGACATGCTCCCACACACCCACACTCATACCTACTCATAGTCATGCTCCTACACACTTACACCCTACTCAAAGACATGCTCCCACACACTCACACTCACACACTACTCAAAGACATGCTCCCACACACCCACACTCATACCTACTCACAGACATGCTCCCTCACACTCACTCACATGTCTCCACTCAGGTCCCTGGACTCAGAATCCCCCTCACATGTGGGCTCTGTTTGGGCTGAGGGCACAGTAGGCCTCTGCCTGAGGCCGTGCCCACTGCCCATGATGGCAGAGCCTATACACGGGGGTCCAGCTGTGAGGTGGGAGGTGCCCTGTGCTCACCGAGGAGCCAGAGGGCAGAGGTCAGCCAGCCCTGGGTCAGAGTCGGGGCTGCCGGGTGGAGGGGCAGAGCAGGCGGGAACATTCTGGTCTCAGAGCGGTGCAACTGCCTCTACCAGGGTGCTGGCACTGTGCTGCTCTGGACACAGCTGCAGGGACTCGGCACACAGCTTCCCGGGCCCTGGGTGGGACAGAGGACTCAGTGTGGGAGGCAGGCCAGTGCGGGGTGCAGGCCCCCACCAGTGGGGACACGGGGGGCGGTCTCAGGCCTGAGCACAGGCAGAGCTGGACAAGCATCAATGCTCCACTAGGACTGAGGCCATGGAGGAGGGAGAGGGCAGCAGTGGGGCGGGGGGCCATGGGCTGTGAGATCATGCGGGGGCCCTGAACTGTGAGAGACAGGCCCACCCTGAGATGTGAGGGACAGGCTAACTGTGAGCTGTCTGACCATGAGAGCCCTGCGCTGTGAGGGACAGGCTGACCTTGAACTGTGAGGGACAGGCTCACCCTGAGCTGTGAGGGACAAGCTGACTCTGAGCTGTGAGGGACAGACTGACCCTGACCTGTGAGGGACAGGCTGTGAGCTGTGTGATCATGTGAACTCTGTGCTGTGAGGGACAGGCCACCCTGAGCTGTGTGATCATGTGGGCCCTGAGTTGGGAGGGACAGGCTGACCTTGAACTGTGAGGGACAGGCTCACCCTGAACTGTGTGACATGTGGGGCCTGACCTATGTCAGGCCGGGGTCATGGAGGCTTCAGTGAGGGTCAGCTTGGGAGCCTTGAGCATTCACGCATTGGGGTGCCGGTGGGGTACCATGCTGAGGGCACTCTGAACTGGACACCGGCCCTGACCCTGAGGGTCCCTGCCCCTCGCTGTGTGTGGGGGCCCAGGGGCAGGTGTGCAGCAGCACAGGCGGCATCTCCTGCAGGGTTCCTTCATCTACTCCTACATGTGCTAGCAGGGAACCTTCTAGAAGTACACGAGAGAACTCAACTGCTGCCTGCTGACCAGAGTGCTCAGGGCTGAGGGAGCACAGGCTGAGGGGAGCACTGGCTGAGGGGAGCACTGGCAGAGGGGAGCTGAGGGTGAGGGGTGGACACAGTACCAGGCAGCCAGCTTACTACAAAGAAACCAGAGACAGAGATGGTCAGAGGCAGAGAGACAGAGGCGGGGAGAGACTGGAAAGGACCAGAAACACAGAGTAGAAGGAGGGAGAGACAGAGAGGGTGGGGAGTGATCCAGGAGAGCGGGAGTGACAGGACAGACAGACAGGAACAGCAGGAGAGCGAGGGAGACCAGGAGAAACCGGCCATGCACATGCAAGAGTTGGATGGGGACACGGCGACAGGGCCGGGCAGGTGGGGATGGGTGGAAGAGACGAAGTCGGGATGCAGGGGTGAGGCATGGGCTGAGCGGCCGCAGCTTGGTGTGCCCTGGACCGAGGTCTGGCCGTGGTGTCTGCACAGAGGCTCAGGCATGGGCGGCCAGCTGCCCTAGCGCAGTGTCCCGCAACATTCAGAGACCATCGGTCACATACACCCGGACTTGGGGACACGTGGCCAAATGCCTGTGCGGCCCACACCTCTGGCCAGCTGCACGGTGTCGTGTGGGCAGAGGGACGAAGGCAGAACCGGCATGTGACATGTGCAAGGGCCCCAGAGCAGGAGCAGGGAAGGGGCCCGGCACTGGTGTAAGGAGGGATGCCAAGGCAGGCCGGGGGCTGGTCAGTGCCTCGGACACCTGGGGGCAGCAGTGGCCACGGGGCTGCACCGTCGTGCCTGTGGCCCGAACTACATCAACCCCATCTAGAGATGAGTTTGGAACACCCGGGGCTGGGGGCCTGGGACCCCGGAACTCCCCCATCGGCCAGTGTGCGATGGTCCTGAATGAAAACACATTCATTCAGTCACAGTTGCCCCTCGCGAGTCCCCAAGCAGAGCCAGGGAGTGCGGGCGGGGGGGGGGGGGTGGTGGCAGGTGGCGACCACGAGGCTATTTCTGGAACAGCTTCAGAGAAGCACATCGAAGGTTCTCGGTTCTCGGAGGGGAACAAACAAGCATTTGCATGGGGCCCAGAGGCCAGTCGGGGAGAAACTGAGACTCACACCTGCACTGGGGGCGGGGGGCTGGCCACGCGCTGGGACCCCCAGGGAGCCCGGAGCATGGGAGGGTCTCTGTGAGCTGCCCTGAGGGGCGAGGCCATGGGGGAGGACAATGGCTGCACTGGCCACGATGACCCCAGTGACTGGACCCTGGTCATTCAGAGCCTCAGGTTGGGGACACCAGGACAGAACAGTCCATGCAGGAGCTGAGTCCTGAGCCCCACAGCAGAGCACGCTCCGAGCTGCCCGCTGCTGGACCTGTGCTCCCAGCCTGTGCTTCCAACGCCCTGTGCCCCCCTTGGACTGTGCTCCACTAACACCTGCCCCCGGGCACACCCACAACAGCCAGGGGCAGGGACCCTCAGGGTCAGGGCCGGTGTCCAGTTCAGAGTGCCCTCAGCATGGTACCCCGCTGGCACCCCAATGCGTGGATGCTCAAGGCTCCCAGTCTGACCCTCACTGAAGCCTCCATGACCCGGCCTGGCATGGCTCAGGCCCCACATGTCAAACAGCTTAGGGTGAGCCTGTCCCTCACAGCTCAGGATAGTCTGTCACTCACGATTCAAGGTGAGCCTGTCCCTCACAGCTCAAGGTGAGGCTGCTCCTCACAGCTCAGGCTGAACCTGTCTCTCACAGCTCAGGGTCAGCCTGTTCCTCACAACTCAGGATAGCCTGTCATTCACGGATCAGGGTAAGCCTGTCCCTCACAGTTCAGGGTGATCCTGTCCCTCATAGCTCACGGTCAGCCTGTCCCTCACAGCTCAGGGTGAGACCATCCCTCACAGCTCAGAGTCAGACTGTCGCTCACAGCCTAGGGTAACCCTCACAGCTCAGGGTAACCTGTCATTCATGATTCAGGGTGAGCCTGTCCTTCATAGCTCAAGGTGAGCCTGTCCCTCACAGCTCAGGCTGAACCTGTCTCTCACAGCTCAGGGTGAGCCTGTTCCTCACAGCTCAGGGTCTGCCTGTTTCTCACAGCTCACGGTCAGCCTGTCCCTCACAGCTCAGGGTCAGCCTGTCACTCACAGCTCAGGATAGCCTGTCACTCACGGATCAGGGTGAGCCTGTTCCTCACAATAGCCTGTCACTCATGGATCAGGGTGAGCCTGTCCCTCACAGTTCAGGGTGAGCCTGTCCCTCAAAGCTCACGGTCAGCCTGTCCTCACAGCCAGGGTCAGCCTGTCACTCACAGCTCAGAGTCAGCCTGTCCCTCACAGCTCGGGATAACCTGTCACTCACAAATCAGGGTGAGCCTGTTCCTCACAATAGCCTGTCACTCATGGATCAGGGTGAGCCTGTCTCTCACAGCTCAGGGTCAGCCTGTCCCTCACAGCTCAGGGTGAGACCATCCCTCACAGCTCAGAGTCAGACTGTCACTCACAGCCCAGGGTGAGCCTGTCCCTCACAGCTCAGGGTAACCTGTCATTCATGATTCAGGGTGAGCCAGTCCTTCACAGCTCAAGGTGAGGCTGCTCCTCACAGGTCAGGCTGAACCTGTCTCTCACAGCTCAGGGTGAGCCTGTTCCTCATAGCTCAGTGTGAGCCTGTTCCTCACAGCTCAAGGTCAGCCTGTCCCTCACAGCTCAGGATAGCCTGTCACTCATAGATCAGGGTGAGCCTGTCCCTCACAGCTCAGGGTGAGCCTATCCCTCACAGCTCAGGGTCAGCCTGTCACTCATAGCTCAGGGTTGGCCTTCCCCTCACAGCTCAGAGTGGGCCTGTCCCTCACAGCTCAGGATAGCCTGTCATTCACGATTCACGGTGAGCCTGTCCTTCACAGCTCAAGGTGAGCCTGTTCCTCACAGCTCAAGGTCAGCCTGTCCCTCAGCTCAGGATAGCCTGTCACTCACGAATCAGGGTTGGCCTTTCCCTCACAGCTCAGGGTGAGCCTCTTCCTCACAGCTCAGGGTGAGCCTGTCCCTCACAGCTCAGGGTGGGCCTGTCCCTCACAGCTCAGGGTCAGCTTGTCCCTTATGGCTCAGGGTGAGGCGGTTCCTCACAGCTCAGAGTCAGCCTGTCCCTCACAGCTCAGGGTGAGCCTGTCACTCACAGCTCAAGGTCAGCCTGTTCCTCAAAATGCAGGGCCCAAATGATCACACAGTTCAGAATCAGCCTGTCCCTCAAAGCTCAGGGCTTGTTTGTCCCTCACAGCTTAGGGTCAGCCCGTCCCTCACAGCTCACGGTCAGCCTGTCCCTTATGGCTCAGGGTGAGGCGGTTCTTCACAGCTCAGAGTCAGCCCGTCGCTCACAGCTCAGGGCTTGTCTGTCCCTCACAGCTTAGGGTCAGCCCGTCCCTCACAGCTCAGGGTGAGCCTGTCTTTCACAGCTCAGGGTCAGCCTGTCCCTTATGGCTCAGGATTGGCCTGTCCCTCACAGCTCAGAGTGAGTCTGTTCCTCACAGCCTTTCCCTCACAGCTCAGAGCCCCACATGGTCACACAGTCCTTGGCCCCTGCCACACTTCTGCCCTCTTCCTCACCTGTGGCTTCAGTCCTAGTCAAGCTGCCGTTTGTCCCGCTCTGCCTGTGCTCAGGCCTGAGCCCCCCGTGGCCCCACTGGTGGGGGCCTGGACCCCACGCTGGCTTGCCTCCCACGCTGAGTCCCCTGCCCCACCAGGGCCCGGTAGCTGTGTGCTGAGTCCCTGTGGCCACATCCAGGGACGCAGAGTGCCAGCGCCCTGGTCAAGGCGACTGCGCCACTCTGAGACCAGAATGTTCCCGCCTGCTCTGCCCCTCCACCTGACAGCCCCTGACTCTGACCCAGGGCTTCCTCGGTCACCCCAGCAGCTGGCTGACCTCTGACCCTGAGCCTCCCGAGAGCACAGGGCACCCCCACCTCTCAGCTCGAGGTGTAAGTGTGTGCAGGAGTGTGAGAGCATGAGTGCGTGTCTGCGGGCGAGCACACACATGCTCCTTTCGTGCACGTTGCTTGTCCCTGCGACTCTCCCGTCCCCTTGCCTCCCTGTGTCTGTCTGTCCCATCTCCCCATTCCTGTCTCTGACTCTCCCTCTTCCCCCACGACTCTGTCCCTCCCTGTCTCTGCCTCTCCCATCCTTCCCTTTCTGTCTGTCTCTACTCTGAGAGTGTCCCCTTCCCTGTGAGTGTCTGTCCCTCTGTCACCATCTGACTCGTCCCTGTCTGTCCCTGCTGCAGTGGCCCAGGCGGATGTGCTTGTCCTGCATGGACCTATGACCGTGGTTGTGCCCACAGGTCACCCACGATGGAGTCTCTGGCATCCCAGGATGGTCCTGGCTGTGGGTGCAGGAGGAGGGCGGGTGCTGGCGACAGGCAAACCATCTGGGGATGGAGCAGGACCCCTGAGCCTGCGGTGATGGGGAGGGTCACCTCACAGCCCAAGCAGGAATGGCCGGGCAGCAGCCCAGGGTGACCAGGCGTGGATGGGTCTGGTGTGAAGGGAATGGAATGGCCTGGTGTGACCGGGCGTGGACAGGGTCTGGTGTGACTAGGCAGATGCTGGATGCATGGTCCGGGCCTGCTCATGGCTGACTTGGCTGACGTTGCTTGTGTCCAGCGGGTCCAGCAGGCCAGCCTCACTCCTCTGGCCCAGGTTCGGCCTCCTAAGCCAGGCCCTGTCCAAAGCGGCTGACGCAGCGGCCTGGCCCTCCAACTCCCCCGGCTAGTGCTGCGGCCCAGTCCCCTGCCCAGGCCCACCTGCCTGGTGTGGCTGTGGGGCTCTGGTCTCAGAATAGCAGTTTCTGCAGCTCGCTATGACTCAGAGGCCCCAGGTGCCGTGTGGGGCATTTTGGCAGGTGATGGGTGTCAGAGACAGAAAGAGAAAAACAAGAGGCGTACACGTCCGCCCCCTCCTGCCTCCCCGCACCCCTGTGGCAGGCCCGGGGCAGGGGTCTGCCCCTGGGCCCAGCAGGGATTCTCCTTGGCAGACGCCCCTGAAGCCCCTGCTCAGCCCCACAGACCCCTGGGCTGCGGTCAGGGCTCAGAAGGCAAGGGGGTAAATTCTCCCAGGCCCTTCCTGAAGACTCAGCCAGTACCAGGGTCGGGAATAGGCAGGGGCAGACTGGTGGCTACTAGGAACAGGGTCCAGATTCACTGAAGGCCTGAGGTGAGGTAGGGAAGGGATGATCGGCACAGGCCTCCACACGCCATGACCAGGACTCAGGGACCAGGACAGGCCCAGTGCTGAGTCTTAGATCTGTACAGATTCTAGTGTCCAGGGTGGGGCTCCAGATAACTGCACCAGACCCAGAGATTAAACCAGAATTTAGTGACCGGGTCTAGTGACTAGGACACGTGATCAGAGGACAGCTCATTCCCCAGGATAAGGGGCCCATAACCAGAAGGCGTGAGTGGCCTCAGCACTGGGGCTCAGGAATCAGGATGTGGGCCAGGACCTGAACCAGGGCTGAGTGACCAGGACAAGGCTAAGTGACGAGGACAGGGCTGCGTGGTCGACCAGGGTTGAGTGATCGGGACCAGGGATGAGTGATCAACTAGGACTGAGTCATCAATGAGGACTGAGAGATCAACCAGGACTGAGTGATCTACTAGGGCTGAGTGACCAGGACCGGGCTAAGAGATTAGGATAGGGCTGAGTGATCAACCAGGGCTGAGTCATCAACGAGGACTGGGTGACTGGGACCAGGGCTGAGTGATCAACTAAGGGATGAGTGATTGGGACCAGGGCTGAGTGATCAACTAGGATTGAGGCATCATTGAGGGCTGAGTGATCAACTAGGGCTGAGTGATAGGGACCAGGGCTGAGTGATCAGGATCAGGGCTGAGTGATCGGGACCAGAGCTGAGGGATCAATTAGACTGAGTGATCAACTAGGGCTGAGTGATTGGAACCAGGGACGAGTGATCTGGTCCAGGCTGAGTGATCAACTAGGGCTGAGTAATCAACCAGGACTGAATGATCAGGTCCAGGACTGAGTGATCGGGACGAGGACTGAGTGATCAACCAGGACTGAGTGATCAGGACCTGGGCTGAGTGATCGAGGCCAGGGCTGAGTGATTAACCAGACTGAGTGATCAACTAAGGCTGAGTGATTGGGACCAGGGCTGAGTGATTGGGACAAGGACTAAGTGATTGGTTTCAGGACTGATTGATCTACGAGGACTGAGTGATCAGGACCTGGGCTGAGTGATCAGGACCAGGACTGAGTGATCGAGGCCAGGGCTGAGTGATTGGGACCAGAGCTGAGTGATCAACTAGGGCTGAGTGATTGGGATCAGGGCTGAGTGATAGGGACCAGGGCTGAGTGATCAACTAGGGCTGAGTGATCAACCAGAACTGAGTGATCGGGACCAGGGCTGAATGATAGAGACCAGGGCTGAGTGATCAACTAGGGCTGAGTGATCAGGACCAGGGCTGAGTGATCGGGACCAGGGCTGAGTGATCGAGGCCAGGGCGGAGTGATCAACCAGGACTGAATGATCAACTAGGGCTGAGTGATCAACTAGGGCTGAGTGATCAATCAGGACTGAGTGATCGGGACCAGGGCTGAGTGATAGGGACCAGGGCCGAGTGATCAACTAGGGCTGAGTGATCAGGACCAGGGCTGAGTGATTGGGATCAGGACTGAGTGATTGGGACCCGGGCCGAGTGATTGGGACGTAGGCTGAGTGATCGGGACCTGAGCTGAGTTATCAGACTTGTACTGAGTGATAAAGGCTTGGGCTGAGTGATCAGGACCAGGATTCAGTGACCGTGAAGGGGGGCAGAGGCAGGGTCAGCCCAGGGACGTTCTGTCTGCTCATTTCAGCACCCTTTATGATGAAGCCTGTCCGGGGCTCTTGCTCAGGCGAGCGCGGGGTGGTGAGGTGGGACGCAAGAGGGAACTCAGTGCCACACGCCCTGGTCGCCCCTGGCCACGCAGTGGTCTGTGCTCGGCGCACGTCCAGCCCGCCCGCAGTCGGAGTCTGGGCCCTTGGTCTCGGCACCGTTTATTGCTCTGGGTGGGCTGAGTGGGGGCTGCATGGCTGCAGTTTGCTCCCTGCGAATCCAGGAGGGATGTGGCCGTGGGCAGCGTCCGAGGCGAGCGAGTGCCCACTCCTCTGTCCAGCCCTGTGTCCGCCTGGCGGCTGGCCTGGCCATGGGGTCACCCCGGGGCGCACTGGCGGGGCCCTTGGTGCTGCGGCCCCGCGCTCCCGGTCAGTACTGGGGTCCGTCTTTGCTGCTGACTTGTCCCCGGACACTCGTCATGGTCAGCGCAGTGCTGTAGAAGAGGCTGAGGAGGAAGAGGGTGAGCAGTGTGACGGTGGTGGGCCACAGGCTGGCTCCCGGCGCGTCCTCTTCATGCGGCATGTCTAGGATCTCCCAGCAGAACTTCTGAGAGCCTACAACACACGAAAGCCTGCGTGTGGAGCGCTGCGTGGCGCCTGGCACGCGCCTGCCTCGGGACGGGAGCGGCCCTGGCTGCCGGGGAGGGGAGGCGTGCCTTTTGCTGCTCTGGGTTCAAGCACAAAGCGCGGCCTCCTGCGTCTCAGCCCCCAGCTCCAGGAAAGCAGCGGCAAGTCCCCGCAGCCTGAGAGCCGCGAGGGTTCCAGGCGAAGTCGAGAGCGGGGCTTGGGTTCCTGGGTCGAGGGGCAGATGTGCACGACCAGGCGCCCCACTCCTGCCCCTCCCGCGCCCCAACGTGGCTGAGAGGCCCGAGCTACAAGGCGGCCCAGGCAGAGATGCCAGCAAGACAGCACAGCCCTGCTGCTCAGGGACAGGGCGGAGGTAGATGGCAGTTGGGCTGCTTGTCACATGGTGACACATCCAATCATTCACGCCTCTTCACCCCGCCCTTTCTGGGCCATGCCTGGGGGTTACTCCTGGCTCTGCACTCAGGTATTGCTCCTGGCAGTGCACAAGGGACTCTGTGGGTGCTGGGGATTGAGCCTGGACTGCGACTTGCAAGGCAAATGCCCTCCCCACTGTGCTATCACTATCATCTGGCCCCTCACTTCTTTTCCCGTCCATCCATGCCTCCATCCATCCCTCTATCCATCTACTCTTTTCCCACCCATCCACAGACCCATATGTCATCCATCATTCATCCACCCACCCACCTAGCTGTCCATTAATCCATTATTTATCCATCTACTACCTACCATCTACCTATCCAACCACCTATCCTCCCATCCATTAATCCATATTTGTCCACCCCTCACCCGTTCATCCATTCACCCGTCCATCCATTCATAATTTACCCTCCCATCTCTCCACCTGCCCCTTAAGCACTGGCTGCCCGCCCCCCACCCAGTACCACTCCTCCTCATTATGTATTCTGTGACCACCCCTGTCCGCAGGCCCCTTGCCTGTGACTTCGCTGCCTTTGCTGTCCCCCAGGACTCCCCTCCCTTGGTGGCTGGAGTGCCTTCTCTATGGCAGCACTTGTCTCCTAGCTGTTCATCTTCCATTGCCCTCAGAGACCGGCCCTCCGAGAAGGGCAGTGGCCAGGCCACCTCTGTTACCTGCGCTTTGGCCCTGGGAGCAGAGGGAGGCAGCCGGGGAGGTGCCCGGGGTGTCCAGGACATGTGGGATGAGATCAGGGCCTCACTGCCCCCTGGTGGGAGATCTGGGCCCAGGTGTCCCCAGAGCAGAGATGGGCTTCCCTTGGCCACCTGTCTTTCAGGGGTGCAAGTAAAAGCAAGAGAGGGTGCTCTGTCCTTTGCCCCCTGCCCTGCCCTGTCTATGATTCAGGACCAGGAGGGGGTGGGAGAGTTGCGTGTGGGGCCAGGCAGCAAGCAGGGGCGTGTCCCGGAGGGGCCTGAGGGGCTGGACTCTGAGTGGAGTCCAGTAGCATGCACAGACACTACCAGGGGCCCAGGTGGTGGGACGGGGCCTGTGAAGCCTGGGGGGGCTTGGCCCTGGGCAACCTTGACCCACCTGCCCCTGCAGGGCTCAGGCAAGCGAGAGGGAGTGTGTGCGAGAGCGTGTGCATGTGTCAGAGCGTGTGCAAGAGTATTGTGTGCTGTGCAAACCGAGTGTGAGCATGTGGGAGAGAGTGTGCGTGTATAACTGAGTGTGCAAGAGTATTGTGCACTGTGCAACCTGAGTGTGAGTGTGTGGAAGAGTGTGTATATGCAACCGAGTGTGAACACATACAGGAGTATTGCATCTGTGTGTGCAAAGTGTGTGGGTGGGAGAGTTACGGTTCCCGGTGTGTGCAAAGTGAGCACGTGGGAGAATTGTGCACAGTGTGTGGAAACGGCGTGAGGACGCGAGCACGGTGTGCGGCGTGTGGGCCCCGTGTGAGCGTGCGTGGAGCGCGTGGTGTGCCCGTGTGAGGAGTGTCGCAGGCGGAGCGGCCCTGGAACCAGCCTCCCGCCGCACAGCCAGACGCCATCCCCCCAGGGGCGTCTCGTGGCCCGCACACGCGTGCTTGCACACACACACACACACACACACGCACACTTGCGCACGCGTGCCTGCGCGGGCTGCAGGGCGCGGGGACAGAAGCGCGGGCTGCTTTGGGCAACACGGAGTTTATTGAGGAGGGCCGGGCAGGGCTGCTCAGTAGCAGACGCCATCCGCCTCGGCCATGATCACAGACACGTTGACGTGGGTGGGTTTACCCGCCAGGCGGTCGATGGTCTTCTGGGTGAAGTTCAGGGGCAGGCCCTCGTGGCCCACCATGCAGGAGAAGCTGTCGCCCCTCTTCCAGGTCTGGGCATCCACGCGCAGCACGCTGGTCACGGCGAAGATGTTCTCCTGGTGGGGCTCAGGCTCGGAGCTCCAGGTCATGAAGTTCTCACGGGGCAGCTGCTGGTTCCCGTGGAGCCACAGCACCACCACGTCCTTGGGTCTGTAGCCCCGCACCAGGCACGTCAGGGTCACCAGCTCCTCCAGACCCACCTCCTCCGATGGGGGCGGCAGCAGGTGCACCTGGGGCGGGATGGTGTCTCCTGTGGGAGAGAGAGAGGCGGCTCAGGCGCTGGGCGGGGAGGAGCCCGTGCCCAGGCACGCGGAGCGCAGAGGGGGGCCCACCTTGGGTCTTGGAGATGGTGGCGGTCAGCGGTTTCTGGAGCTTGGGGTGAGTGACCGTGCAGGAGAAGGACTCCCTGCGGTTCCACAGGTCGGTGACGTCCGACAAGTAGCTGGACACGCTGAAGCAGCCACAGGAGTTTTCCTGGACTTCCCCCTTGACGACTGTCATCCCAGACGAGGGTGACCAGGAGAAGGTGGCTTCCTCAGGGTTCCTGAGGCCGGTCAGCGTGCACGTGAGGTTGGCCTTGAAGCCCAGCAGGAGGTCCTCCAGGGCCGGCTTGTGCAGGGTCACGCGTGGATCACATGGAAGAGGTTCAATCTCTGTAGAAGTTGGAGGAGGAGGTCACATTGAACAAGATATGCGGCAGGTCAGGGCCCCACCAACTCTTCTGGCCCACGTGCTGCCCCTCCGGAAGACACGGTCTGAGGCCCCACCCTCCTGGACTGCCCTCTGACCTTTGCATTCCACATCCACCGACTGGGTCTTGCCGTTATGCTCCACCCGACATGTCACTTTGTCTTTGTACTGGCCAGGGCCCAGCTGGCTGCTCATGGTGTACAGGCCATTGGATCCAAACACAGGGGTGTAGTTCCTGACAGAGGCAT
>JAOXYA010211389.1:0-20153 GCA_028565675.1 Sorex palustris | reverse complement strand
AGAAGGTGATGAGAAAGGCGTTGTGGACAGAGTATGACCCCACCCCACCCATGACACTGGAGCCCAGAACAAACAGGATAGAAACTATCAATCCATGTTCTCCATTATAGCATAAATAAATAAAATTAGAAAAATATTAAATTGAAGCTGTACATTTAATTTGTCTATAAATTTTAAGGTTATGGTAAATATAAGGATAATGTACATCATTGTAAAGAAAAGCAAGGGATTGTGTCTTAAAAAAGTTTAAAAGCATCTTACCAGGAAAACTTGTGTTCACAGATTATTATATTTATTATAATATTTATACTCAGTCACTTAAAGAGAGTAGATCTAGGTGAGTTAAGGATTTTGGCAATATCTAATAATATTTTAATACATTTGAATTTCTGAAAATTGTTAAAAATTATGTGAAAAGAGAGAAATCATCTCCCTTCTTAATAATAAAAAGTATTAACTCTGACTTCATTTTATATTGCTTGAGGGCTTGTGTTTAATTTAGTTGAATTGCAGCAAAACCATTTGTAGAATATAAACTAACCAAAAGTCTTTCCATGGAAAATTTCTAGAAGTTAGGAGGAAAACTAGCTATACCATATATTTTAATAGATACTGTGATTAAACAACCTGACCAGGCAAGAGAGATAGTATAGCAAGTAAGAAACTTGCCTTTCACTAGCCTTATTAGGGGTTCAATTCGAGTATCCCTTATGGTGATCCCAGCAAGCCCTGGCTCTGCACTCAGGAATTACCCATGGTGGTGCTCAGGGGACCTATGGGATGCTGGGAATTGAACCAAGGTTGGTCACGTGCAAGGCAAATGCCTTACCCGCTGTGCTATCGGTTTTAGCCCCTAGATTTACCAATTTTAAAGGTGCACATTTTTTATGTTTCTAAAGTCATGCTACATCTTAAAATGGATAACATTTCACATTCAATGCAATGTATGCTTATTTATAAACTTAATAATCTGGAAGTAAATGTTCTAAACTAAAATTCATTGAGAAGAATGGCTTATTAGACAGTTTTCATTTTCTCCTCTGGTGTTTTCTCCATTTTATAATCTGCCATATTTTAACTTTAATTCTATAAAGCAATAAAATTGCTTCCATTTGGCTCTTCTAAGATATTTTTAAATCCCAGGAAGAAAATTTTAGAGAGCTGGGGAAATGGCTCAAAGGCCTGGGCTCCTTCCTGCTATGCACAGGGTCCTTCCTGAATTCAATCCCCAGCACTCTGGGGTGTTGCTGTGATGGTCCCCACCATCAGGAAACCTCCCAAAAAAGAAAAGAAAAAGAATACAAAATAGTTCCTTAATGCCAGTAACTTTTCTTTGTATGTGTGTGTGGGGGGTGGGGAGACAGTTGGGTTTGATTTTGATTTTGAAAACATCTGACTAGCTAAATTTCAGTAACATGAATTTCTAGTTTGTTAAAAATTAGACTGTCATATTTTCTTTTATGTTCAAAAATACCCTATTTTTGAAGAATAGCTCCTTTGTATAGGCAGGAGCAATAGTAGAGCAAGTAGGGTGTTTGCCTTGCACACAGCTATCCCAGGTTCAATCCCCGACATCCCATATGGTCTCCCTGAGCACCACCAGAAGTAATTTCTGAGTGCAGAGCCAGGAGTAACCCCTGAGCATCACTGGATATGACCAAAAAACTCAAAAAAAAAGAAATAATACCACTTTTTAAAAGTGCATAATTAAAAACAAAATGGACTAAAGAACTTCAGTGCACACAGTCAACCTGGGTTTAATTCCCGGTACCCCATATGATTTCCTGAGTTCACCAGGAGTAAGCCCCGAATACAGAGCCATGAGTAAGTACTGAGCACCAAAACAAAAAATATTATATATATATATATATATATATATATATTTACTTCTTAGACTCTAGTAATAAAATGAATGCAACTTGCAAGGGATGTGGGGGTAATAAACCTAGAGTTTAAGATGTAATGTTCACCCCCCCCAATTCCCTTCCCTTTTGTTGCAATGACATTTAGCTGGGGCACATGCACACTTGATTGCAGTGCTCCCACACTTCATTGTTGTAGGGGCTTGTCAGGGTCTCACACTTTGTTGTGGTGTTTATACACATCTGTCTACAGTGTGTTGGAGATCACATACTTTAACCATCACTAAAGTGTTGACAATCACAAACAGCAGTGCCACCCAGACTGCACTCCACATTTGGGGTGGCACCTGGTCGAGAACACAGCAAGGTAGACACTCTGAGCTCTCCCTAGACACCCAAAATGTAAATAATTTAATAGAACCATAAAGATGGTAGATTGGAGCTGAAAAGATAGTATCGGGTTAAGGCTTTGCCTTGCAGGCAGCAGACCTTCCTTCAATCTCAAGCACCCCAGAAGTATCCTCTGAGCACAGAGTCAGGAGTAAACCCTGAGCATAGCTGAATGTGCCCCCTCAGGAAAAAAAAAAAACACAAACCGTCAGTACTGCATTTAGAGACTGATAAACTTGCACTGATAACTTATGGCAACATCCTCAAAAATACTACTATTCAAAATCATAAAAATAAATTTAAAATAAATAAAAGACAAAATGCCTAGGGCCAGAGAGATCGTTCAGTGAACTGGCCCACAGGTGTTAGTTTCTTTATTTTTGGTTTTGGAGCACATCCAGCTATGCTCAGGACTCTGTGCTCAAGGACTCCTGGCAGGGACCGGGCAACCATATGTGATGCCAGAGATGGAATTGGGTTGGATGCGGGTATGGACCCTCACCGACTGTACCATCTCTCTTGCCCTGATGTGGATGCTTGGCATGCAGGAAACACAGTTCAAGCTGTAACACCATAGTTCGATTCCCCCGTACTTCTAGAAGTGACCCCTGAATACTGAGCTGGGAGTAACCTCTGAGCACCATTGGGTATGACCCAAAAGCAATTCCCCTCAAAAAAGACACACCAATAGCCTAATTGTGGTGCAAATGTGGGTATAATGACATTATAATTAAGTGCTGATACAGTGTATCAAGTAGATGCTGAGAAAGAATATAGTAAAAAATAAGACATAAGAAAGGAGCCATAAAATAATGAGATAATATATCAAACACAAAGCAAACCTGGACCATCAAATTCCCTTCTAGGGCCTGCAGCAAGTAGTATGGAGGGAAGGGCGTTTACCGCGTGCGGTCCCCTGGAAACCGCCAAGAGTGATGCCTGGGATTAAGCCCTGAGCACATCGGGTGTGGCCCAAAAGCAAACAAATGAAATAATCCTAAATAAATAAAATCCGTATACTGAATTGCTCATCAAAACAATAAAACCGTGAGTCCACAGATTCTGTGATTCTGAAACAGATGATTATGATAATTAGTGGCTGTTCAGAGTTCAGAAACATTAGAGGTGTCAAAAAATACAGATGGATTATGGAAAAGCTGGAGTCACTTGCATCATGTGATGGTTTTTAAAACCCGGGTATATTTGCATGTGTGTGTTTATACACATTTATGAATGTCATACATGCAATAGGTGCAAGTTCCCGTTAATGCTCACCACAGGGGCATGCGGATCACCGTTATGATATCCCAAGACGCGCCACATTTGCTCCCACGTTTGCTTCGGAAACCCACCTGCGGAGGGGATCTATGTCAGGTGCTCCCCGAGACCCACCTGCCTTAGAAGTGGCAAAACGCACTTTTGCCTGTTGTTGCCAAAGGCACAAAGTGGACTGACCGGGCCGGCTAGGGTGAGTGAAGTATTTCAGCACCACGGACACGGGCAACCCCAAAGAGCGCCCTTCCCGGAGGAGGGCCGGCAGCAGCCCCCAGCCCTCGGCGCCCAGCGCCCCAGTGCGTCACAGCCTCGGGGAGCCCTTGCTCAGCCCTCCCCCCCTCCCGCCCCGGCAGGAGGCTCCGTCCAGCCGTTGCACGTGGCGTCTAGTGGCGCGTCCAGTAGCCGGGCGGGCCGCCTCCCTGGGCGCAGCCGTGTCCCTCCCGTCCTCGCCTCCTGTGCCTTTGCCACCGAAACTCACCTCCCGGGCCAGGGGCCACAGCGACGGGCGATGGCGAGGGCCCCCCCCCGGTAGATCTTAAAGTTTGGGTTTGAAATGGGGGGGGGGTGGTCCCGGGCGAGAGGAAATCAGGACGCCCTCTGCCCCCTCCCACGCCTTAGTCGTGGAGGCTGGGGAAGGGCCCACGGAACCGGGGGGGAGGGGGTCCGAAGCCGATGCTGAACCCCGAGGTTCTCCCCAGCAGCTTAGGCAACTTGGGGGTTGGGGGGCCCGCGACCCCGCAGGTGCCGCACACAGACCCTCGCGAAGGCTTGAGATGGGGGCGGAACGCCCCCCCCACACACACACCCCTTCCCCCGCCAGTCCCAAGCCCAAACTGCGACCCGCTCCCTTCGGGGTGCCCTGCCACCCTCCGCAGCTCCGGGCCCAGCCGCTGTGGCGGCTCGCGGCTCCGGGGCCCGGCGGTTACCTGCGTGCGGCGGCGAGGAAGGCGCGGGGCTCCGGCCGGCTGCTGGGCGCCCCGACAGCGTCCAGCGGGAGAGCGCGGCCCGGGCCGCAGAGGCCGCAGGCGGGGCGCCGCGGGCCGACACTGCGCCTGCGCTCTCCGCGCCCCCAGCCCAGCCCCCCCGACCGAGGCCCGAGTGGGAGACCGCGGGGGGCGCCGGGGATCTGCTCCCGGACTCGGGCCTCGCCCTCCCCGCTTGGTGGGCGGGCCCAGCCACGGGCCCCAGAGCAGGTTCCCAGCCGTCGCCTGGCAGCGGCTGACGTGGTCTCTGCAAGGGGGCAGGGAGGCAGCCTCTGCCCTTTCCTCGCGTCTGTTTGTATTTCAAGGCCGCCAGTCGATGCTTAAGACTTAACATTGAGTAGTGCATCTGTCGGTAAAGCGTGGCTCGCGAAGGTCCACAGCGTCCGCCTAGCATTGCTAGCAAGACGTTTTCTGAGCAAGGGTCTTAACGCTACAGAGCGGGGCCTGGCCTCTGGGTACCCTGGCCCCGGTGGAATGATGAGAGTCTCTTGGAAACAGCTGGTCACCAAGGCAATTGGGCTGGATGGGTGGCGAGAACTGTCCGGACGGACGTCACCCTAGACTGGGCGAAAATGCCCAGACCAGGCTGAGAGGGCGAAAAGGTGCAGGCCTAGAACAGGCCCACAGCCAAGAGCCACCATGACGTAGCTTCTGAGCTGGCCAGATCCACCCTCTTCCACTCTGCGACCCACTGCTGACCCTGCCTTAGGACCATGGGTGTCCCTGCAGAGATCAGAGGGCAGGCTATTTCACGGGACCTGTTCCCACACCTGTGAAGCCCCCTGAACGCTTTCCCGGAAAACCGCTTTCCTGTTCCTGGAGGAGGTCCTCCCTGTCGCTCTCCCTCACCCCCACCCCCTTTCTTACCACAGAGGGTTGCCCTGCGTGTGGATTGGGGCTGGGGATGACTTCAGGAGCTTTCTCTGTTCTTCTGTCGGTTTTTGAGCCACACTTGCCAGACCTCAGGGGCAACTCCTGGCTGTGCTCAGGAATCGCTCCTGACCATGTTTGGAGATCACACGGGATGCCTGGGATCCAACCCCATTGGCTGCTCCCTGCTGTACTATCTGCCCCGCCCTTAGAGAGTGTTCTTTTTCTCTTCCCCACACCTTTCAAGATAGTTCTTTCATTAAAGTAAATTCTCCTTGACGCTTCCCTGGTTGTGCCATATTTTCCCTAACAATTAAAGGACACTGTAATAGATTTTACTTTCTCATGGTTGGAAAGATGCACTGGGAAGAGTGGATATGTATAAAAGAAAGATGGGACTTAGGGGTGGGAGTGGGGGGTTGGTTTTCTGGTCACACCCAGTGGCCAGTGCTGGGGGATCAGATGATATCCTGGAACTTCTGTGTGCAGAGCTCCTCCAGCTAGCTCTCTAGAACCTGCGCCTTTTAAATAATGAACCATCTTCCAGAGTCATCTCCCCACCCTCCACGCCCGGGTCACACCTGGCCATACTCAAGGATTACTCCTGGTTCTGCACTCAGTAATTACTTCTGGTGGTGTTGAGTGGGGGGGGAACCATATGGAATTCCCCAGGTCGGTTGTATGCAAGGCAAATGCCCTACCCATTGTGCTATTGTTCCAACCCCTTTCAGACTCATCTTGACAGTTCTTGGACTTCAGTTCCTAACACATAGGCTAAGTGGTGTTTCCAGTGGGCGGCACCCAAAGACAGTTTAAGTAGATCCAAGAATAGGTCCTGACCACTGTGTCCACAGAGAGCTGGGGGTCATCTGAATGCCTAGTGTGTCTTTGTCATTTTGGTTTTGGCTACACAAGGCCTACTTCTAGCTGCACTCAGGGATCACTCCTGGCAGGGCTTTGGGAACCATATGCAGTGCCAGGAATTGAACCGTCATCTGCTGCACGCAAGGCAAATGCCCTGCCTGCTGTATTATCACTCGACCTCAGTGTATCTTCTTCTTCTTCTTCTTCTTCTTCTTCTTCTTATTATTATTATTATTATTATTATTATTATTATTATTATTATTTTGGCTTTTTGGGTCACACTTAGCAAAGCTAAGGGGTTACTCCTGACTCTGCACTCAGAAATTACTCCTGGCTGTGTTTGGGAGACCATTGGAATGCCGGAGATCAAACCCTGGTCAGCTGTGTGCAAGACAAATGCCCTACCCGATGTACTATCTCTCCTCCCCGCTCCCCCCCAAACACACACACATACTCACACACACACACACACACACACACACAGCGTACCTTTTGAGAGGAAGTGACAATCTAGATCTTTGTGGAGCGAACACTCAAGCAACCAGGACAGAGCTGCTTTTGAATGAGTCAATGTTCTTAGAACACTTTAAAGAATCCTGGGAACAGTGTCTGAAAAAATATACCTCTGCAGGAGCTGCTAAGTGAGGCAATGTCTGAGAGGACGTTTTGTAGAAAATCCAAACAATTTTCCCAAAGGGGAAGACAGAAATGAAAGGCAATTGAGTGAGTGAGTGTGGTCATTAAATTGCCTCTAGCACTCCTCAACTTGGTCTGAATTCAGGACTTGACCTTTTCTCTGTCTTGTAAAATCCCAAGTGATTTAATTAATTTCTTTTTCTAATTTTATACCTCTATAAAAGAAATGTACAAACAAAACCCCTGAGACACTATCTTGGCAAAACTCACACAAATGGAACCCCAGGAGTAGTTGTTTGCAAATGGAATTAATGTCCAAGCAAACACACTATTTGTACTGAATACAAATGAGAGCAGAAGAGAAATTTAACATGTATTTTCAACCTGTCATCCTTCCTAACAGGGGAATCCTTTGCTTTTCATAAAAACAGATTGAGAATTAATTGTGCTGATCTAGGTAAGAGTGGGGGAACAGAAGCAGAAGGGAATTCTGAATTCTAGACTGGTCACAAAACTGAGCTACATTTCATGCTTTCTTAGGGAAAATGGGGAAGGAAGCTATAAAAATGTTGACAATCGGGGCAAGAAAAACAAAGATGTATAGTAAAGAGGGATTAGGAAGGAAGATGTTTGGGAGATTGGAGAGTGTGAGACTGGGATTCTGAACAGCTGCTGTTATGAATAAAACTATTAAGAGACACAGAGAATCAGGGGAAAGATTTGTGGATGTCTTATGAATTTTTTAATGTGTGGTAATGCTTTGTCTTTTCTTTTACTTAAATGTTTCCAAAAACCAAACTCAAAATATTTTAATAAAAGGAATGTACATTGCTTAATAACTTAAAATTTGAGGGGGAGGGGTACTGGAGAGATAGTACAGTGAGTAGAGCTCAGACCTCTTGCCTTGCATGTGACAAACCTGGGTTTGATCCTTGTCATTCTTTATGGTTCCCCAAGTACCACCAAGTGCCACTAGTAATCTCTGAGCACAGAGCCAGAAATGAGCCCTGAGAACCACCATGTGTATCCCAAACACCAAATAAACAAACAAAAAAATCTTAAAAATGTATGGTTTTTAAAAAATCTTCAGAGTTGATTAGATTCAGGGTATAAAGAAGATCAATTCAGACTTGGTTTCTATTATCTCTGTTGATTTTATTTTTTGTTATTTATTTATTTATTTACTTTGGCTTTTTGGGTCATACCCAGCAATTCTCAGGGATTACTCCTGGCTCCGCACTCAGGAATCACTCCTGGCAGTGCTCAGGGGACCATATGGGATCCCGGGCTGGCAGTGTGCAGGGCAAACGCTCTACCCTCTGTACTATTGCTCCGGCCCATCTCTGTTGGTTTCAGAAAGAATTCTCCTAAAGTGATTTCTTCGCACCTTTCCCTAATGTTTAATTTGTATCATCTTTACAACAGTAACTCTAATGGGAAATAGTCATTATTTCAAAACAGTACCAAGAAGATCCTAGGATTGTATCTTAACAAATTCTGGAGCACATACACAACTATATGCCTAGGTCTGAGGATGAAGGATGGGGAAGGAGTTATTCTCCAAGGGAAAATTCAGATTCTGTCATTACAAAATACCACATAATGGTGAGCAAGTGTCAAAAGGAGAAAGTCCTCCATAGGTGCAGCTTAAGGAAACATCAGTTAAGATTTCTACTATTCTAGTAGAAACTATAGACTAGTATTACTTCCTTTCTTTTTTTCTTTCTTTTTTCTTTTTTTATTTTCTTTCTCAATTTCTCCATCATCATAATTGGATGTTAGTGTGTAGACAACGAAGATAGAAACTGCCAGCAGTGAGCCACAAGTGTAATCGTCCGATTCGGGTTATTAGGCATTCAAATGAATCAATGCTCATGGCCAAGTTCATGTTGACAAGGACACCGACACCACCAATGCCTCTTTTGTCACATGTTCCAAGGAACAGTTCTTCTCCAGTGTTGAAAACGGCGTGATGTGATTGATGCCTTCTCATCTCCGTCAGACCAATGATGTTGTACTTGATCTTTCACGCTTGTACCATCAGGTCCTCAATGGATGAATCCCATGCCAGAGTATGTGCATTGAAAGTACACAGCACAAAGAAAGAAATAAAGCACAAATAAACACAGAGGAATGGGAACACTGTGATGGGAGCAACCCAATAAACCTAAACTAACTGAGGTTATGCAGGAAGGACAAAACAGTGTTATCCTACATCTCCCCCTTTTTCTTTTTACAAAAACACGAAATTTGAAACAGAGGAACAATTCCAAACACAAAACAGTCTCATTAGTTGTACTAAGATTTCAGTCCAACCCTGGACCCAGAGCAGTCCTTATAATAAAGCGTGCAATTGTCCTGCACTGTCCAGGGTTGATGAGAGTCACCAATGATGAGAGTCATTTGTCCCATTCTGAAGAAATGAAGTGTCTGGATCAAAACCGAAGAGGTGTTTCTGTAACAGCATCAGTAGTGGTTGCAGCAATGAGTCCCAGAGGAGCAGCTATTAGGAGTCCGATAAATTTCAGGAAGCACTGGATCAGTCAGGGAGCACTGGAACAGGAGCATCACAACTTCTGGTAGGAGTACTTCAGCAGAGGAATGTAGCCATTCTCTGGTCAGTTTCATTGGCAGTTGTAGATGTGCAACCTAGCTTATGTTTGAGAAAAAAAACTTTTTAAAAGTTATCAGAGGCTTTAACCATCGGGGTTTGGTCTCCATGCCAGGGGGTAGAGAAAAAGATGAAGGGAATCTCCAATACAAATGGACATCCTAGAGAGAAATGAAAAGGTGTTCTTGTTAAAAGTCATTCCTTTGGATGACCCATAAATTCACCAGAATACAGTAAGAAGATGTCTGTAAATTTTGTGATTTAGGATGGGTAAGGTTATCGGTAAAATGATTCATTGTGTGAGAAGACTTGGGCTTGTAGCTCTAAAAAGAAATATAGATATAAATATATGAACTCTGTTTCATCAAGTCCTAAAGTGATTGACTTTTATTAAGTGTTTTCAGGAACTACACTCTGTTATTGGAAATATTAGTATCTGGCCACAGAGAAACATAATATTAATAATATTCATAATGTTTTCTCTCTAAATAATATGTAAATATATTATTAAAGAACTGAATACCCAGTCTTACAATTAAAATTTATGGTGTAAAATCGAGAAGAAATATTCTATCCTAAAATATGACTTATTAATATTTGATCACTTGATCACCTGACATCCCGTTACTCATCGATTTGCTCAAGCGGGCGCCAGTCACGTCTCCATTTGTCCCTGTTGAGTGCTAGTGGAGTCTGCTCATTCTAGGAACATGAAGAGCCTCAAACCGATCATTCAGGGTCTTGACGAATAAGTCTGACCATCTCATAGGTGGGTGGCCACACAATCTTTTGATGTCCTGTAGAATCCAGTCGGTAATGGCTCTAGTTCAGTGGTCATCTCCAAATCTCATTACATGTCCAGCCCATCTGATTTTTGACACCTTTGGCAAATGAGAGTGTCCCTGATTCTTGATCGTTGACGGAGGTCAGAATTCCAGATTCTTTCTCTTGTTTGAGTGAAGCATGATACTCTAAGCATAGCTCTTTCAACTCCTCTTTGGGAGACCTAAATAGCATTCTCATCCTGTTTTTGTAAGGCCGAGGTCTCTAAGGCATATGTTAATGCGTATGTTAATGGAATTGAAGAGATGTGCCTGGAGCTGGAGGTTCTTCATCCTCTTAGCTATTTCTTTGATACTCTTGAAGGTGTTCCATGCCGATCTCTTCCTCCTGCACAACTCAGGTGCCAGATCATTCATCATGTTGACTTCTTGAACTAGGTACACATAACTGTTGCATTCAGAAATGTTCATCCCATTTAGAGCCTGTGTATTGATGTGTACTGTCGGCAAATTCTTCAGGTGTTTGGGTCTGACCTTTTCTGGGCTGGGTGCTGTTCGCTTCTTTACCGATGAAATGGCGTGTCGGATTTCAAAAGGGAAAACGTTGGGAATGCATATTCATCCTGCGGAATTTGGTATGTGGGCAGGTGGATGTGGCTATCAAAGAGATCTGTGTAGAAGTCATGGATAATCTTCTCCATTGCCCTTCTGAAAGATGTGATATATCCATCAGGACATTGGAGGGCAGTCATCTTGGTCTTGTAGTTGATGAAGGACAGGTGGCCTTGTAAATGCTTTTCCCTGATTCTGTTGCATCGGCCAGCAATGCTGCTCTTGTCTCTTTGAGGTCTTCCTTTATCGCTTCTCTGGACTGCTTTGCGAGCTCGTATGTTCACTTGCAGTTGCCTGAGGCTTGCGCCAAGCCACACTGGTGAATAAGCTTGAGAGTTTTTGAAGACAGGTGTCTTTTTTGTGGCTATCTCTCTCTTGGCATTCTTCGCACAATCATGGAGGTGCCGAACCAGTAGTTCGTATTCTTCATCAATGTTGTCAACGATGGCATCTTCTCATGTTGCCGCAATAGTGCCAAAGAGCTTCCAGTTGGTGGTTGTTCTGGGATTTCTCTTCTTAAACTTTGTAGCCCTTTCTCCCTGCTCTGTGAAGTAGAATTTTGCGTGAAGGAGATGGTGGTCTGATCCTGTTTGGAATTTTGGGACAACATCGACATCGGTCAGGCAAGACCATCGGTTGAATATTATGTGGTCAATTTTGTTGTGGAACTGTCCACCGGGAGACTCCCATGTCCAACATTTAGATGGACATTAATGTTTGATAACTCTCTTATTTTTCATTATGATTCAAAACTATATTAAGTAAAAATTTCCCTAAAGATAAAATATAGATTATTAGATTTCAATTAAAGCTAGAAAGATAGGTCAGAGCAATAGTACAGGGTTAAGGTACTTAGCTCACCCTGATTCAATTCCTGACACCACATGTGGTCTCCTGAGCAAAGTCAAGAATGATCCCTGAGCACAGAACCATGGGCATTACTGATGTCTCCCAAAATCCTCCCAAAAAGTTTGTTAGCAAGAAAATATAGAACATATTACCATGTAGGTGGTATTGAGAACTTTAAAGATGGGAGAAATTCTAATGAACATTAAAAGTTGACTAATGAGAGACTGAGACTCTGATAATTAAAACATAATATCTAACTTTTCAAGTGCTGGTCTGAATAGTTTTATGTGTATGGGCAGAGAAAACTTGTTTATAGACATTTTAGATTCTCCATGCTATTTCTAGCAATTTCCTTAAGAGAAACTTTCATGAAATATTGACACATTTATTATTTATAAAAAATTGTTTGGAAACTAGGTGCATTTAGAATAGCACTGAATATAATAAAACATGATGGTAAATGGCAGTTGCTTTATTTTCATTAGAGTCTACCTATTTGTTACATATGACAGTTGCACATCTCCTCATTTCTTTATTTACTGTCTTCCACTCCATCTTTATTCTGTGTCAACTTATTTCTCAGTACTTTCACTCCAAGTAACAATTCATATGCTCATTATGTTTCCTTCTTCTTCTACTTTATGTAAGTGAATTGTTAAAGCAAGTTTGGGACAGAAGTATAGTAAGAGAATATACGTAAAATATGTATATATTGAAGATGGGGGTGCATTTTTCTTATTAATAGCAGGTATAAGTCAATATAACAAGAGAGTGAACAGATAATGAATGTCATCAGCACATGAATCTTTTTGCATAATCTGTTAATATTGGTGTACATAGAATATTATAGGGATGGTATTGATGATAAGTATAATTTTTTAAAATTTAAGTATAATTTATGGTACACCTCTCATATTATGGTACTCTCATATTATGCTTCTTTTAAAATTTTATGTGTTTGGGGCTGGAGCTATAGCACAGCGAATAGGGCATTTGCCTTGCATGCGGCCAATCCAGGTTCTATTCCCAGCATCCCATATGGTCCCCTGAGCACCGCCAGGAGTAATTCCTGAGTGCAGAGTCAGGAGGAACCCCTGTGCAATGCTGATGTGACCCCCCCCAGCCCAAATCAAAATTTTATATGTTTGAGGAATGTAAAACGGAATGTATTAAATGTATTTAATTCATAATGACAACTTGGGAATATTTTTATTTTAATATGTTATCTCTAAAATCATAATTTCTTCTTCATTTTCTCAGTTCTCATAATTTCAGTGACAGGTTCCTGATGGATCAATGGATGAAGGGAATCATTCAGTTGTATCTGAGATTATATTTCTGGTACTAACTCACTCATGGGAGATTCAGATTTTTCGCTGGGTTTTCTCCTATATGCTCTCTGTAGCAAGCATGATCGGAAATATCCTTATTGTGTTTTCTGTGACTACTGATCATCACTTGAATTTCCCTATGTACTTTTTTTCTGGCCAGTCTCTCCTTTGTTGACTTGGGAGCATACTCCATTGCTTTCCCCCAAGATGATTTATTATCTTTCAAAAGGCATAAATTCATCTTATTTGGAGGCTGCATTCCTCATATATTCTTCATTCATTTTGTTGGGGGTGTGGAGATGGTGCTGTTCCTAGCCATCACCTTTGACAGATATGTTGCCATATGCAAACCTCTTCACTGTCTAACCATCATGAGCCCATGAGTGTGCATTTTGTTTCTGACTCCTGCCTTGACCCCTGGTATCAGTCACTCAGTCTTCCAACTAGCATTTACTTTTAATTTGCCTTTATGTGATCCCAATGTATTAGACAGCTTTTACTTTTACTTCCTCGGCTCCTCAAACTGGCTTGTATGGATACTTACAAACTGCAGTTCATGTTCACTACCAACAGTGGGTTTTGCTTCTTTTCAGAAGCAGAGCAATCTGCGTTGCTTCTTTTCTCAGCTTCCTCGTCTCCTGTTTTCATTCCGTATACTGTTTGTAAATATTCCTCAGCTGGTTCATCCAAGGCCCTTTCTACCTTGTCAACTCACAGTACTATTGCTTTTCTGTTCTTTGGTTCAACCATACTAGTTTATATGTG
Organism: Sorex palustris; assembly: GCA_028565675.1. Taxonomy (NCBI): domain Eukaryota; kingdom Metazoa; phylum Chordata; class Mammalia; order Eulipotyphla; family Soricidae; genus Sorex; species Sorex palustris. Next base: position 6,323 of record JAOXYA010211389.1, on the reverse strand, counting down.
ACCCCACCCCAATTCAAAGCTGGACAAGTTTCTGGATTTTTTTTATTTTGTTCTCCTTTTTTGAATTCAGTCATCTATACTTTCAGGAATAAATAGATGAAGTCAGCAATGAAGAGAATATTCAAACAGCTTGTGATTTACAGAAAGATTTCATAAATTATGTGTTAAAGCTTTTCATTAACCATAGTGTAGCTCTTTTTATTTGGGGGGGGTCATACCCGGCAATACACAGAGGTTACTCCTGGCTCATGCACTCAGTAATTACTCCTGGCAGTGCTCGGGGGACCATATGAGATGCTGGGAATAGAACCCCAGTCAGCTGCGTGCATGACAATTATCAGATCTACAACATAACATTCATAATTGATGAATGTATGTATTATTATTTTTTATGTAGGAGTATTGCTATTTATTCAGCCATTGATTAGGCTGATTGAATTGGGCATGAACTCCACCTTACTTTTATTTTTTTCTTTTCATAATTTTATTTATTGAATCACCGTGAGAGCAGTTACAAAGCTTTGGGGTTTAAGCCTTGGTCATACAATGAAACACCCGTCCCTTCACCAGTGCCCATTCTCCACCACCAAGAACCCAAGTATACCCCCCTTTCCCACATCCTCCCCCTACTTGTGGGGCAGATGATTTCCACATTACTCTCTCTCTCTACTTTGATTACATTTAATATTTTGATACCAGACCCACCATTATTATTTGGGATTTTACCCCAATACTCAGATATGCCGAAAAGGCATCAGCAGACAATTTATTTTTTATTGCTGGTTATGAATAACATATGATGTTGTGAGGCTGCAGTAGTGGCCTAGCGATTTTGGAATTCCAAAATTTTAACAATTAAATCTGAAGGGATTTCTGCCAAAACTTGCTGGGTCCTGAGATTTATTCCTGAGTCTCTTGGATCATGGCCGTTAAGCAGCTTGATCAGGAGCTAGAGAGGCCATCCATGGGCGGTGACTCGGGGTCTCATTGGGGCAGGGAAGAAAGGGCCAGCTCCAGCTCATCCTGTGAGGACCCGAGTGTCTCATCACTGCGGGCCCAACCCTGACTGTTCAATGGCCTCTGGAGGATGGCGGCCACTGAGCCGCCAGGGGGAGCAGGCCAAGGCACAAAACCTATTCCCACCTGAGGTGCCCTCGTGCCGGTAACTACTGCAGGGACTGGGTGCATCCCTGACAAAAGCTGCTGGGTTCCGAGATTTGTCTCTGAATCTCTGGGATCATGGCCATTAAGCTGTTCAATCAGGAACCAGAGAGGCTTTGCCTCCAATTATATAGCTGAACCGAGGTGGTTTGTGGGTGTGTCTCTCAAATACCTAACTTTTGGTTGTTTATTTTTTTGGTAAACTTTGCCCCAAGTTTTTGGGGTCTGCTCAAAGGCACAGCAGCAATTTTGAGATATCTGGAAGTCTGAAGGCAACATCAGGCTGCTGATGCATTTGCCTCACAGGTACAGATTGGCCTGCTGGTGGCACCATACCCCCGTATAATCTTTGTGAAGAATAGTCCACAAAAACAACATATCTCTATATTTCAATCCAGAAATTTTATGTAGCATGTTGTGAACATGATTGATTCTGTAATTTGATATTCATAACTAATTATTTAGAATTAAAATTTGATATTTTTATAATTTATAGTCATCATTATTAATATATTGAGACATTACACATATTTGTTTATTTACTTTATATCCTAAAATCCTGCAAATATCAAGAATGAGTGTTGGATTTTGTTAAGTGCTTGTCTTATTTGTAGGGTAATGCTAACTTTTTAGAGTGTATTTTTCTTTTAAAATTACTTCAACAGTTTTATAAAATTGACACGATTTCCTAATTTCATGATAGAATTCACCAAGAAATAATCTGAGTCTAGAATTTTCACTGAGCTATTTTTTTAAAATTGATTCACTCTGAGATACACAGTTACAAGGCTGTTCATGATTGGGTTTCAGTCATACAATGTTCCAACACCCATCCTTGCACCAGTGTACATTTCCCACCATCAATGCCCCCAGTTTCCCTCCCACCACCCTCCTCCTGCCCAACCTGTCTCTATGGAAGGCATTCTCCTTCTTTCTCTGAGGTAACATTTTGAATAATGAATAAATTTTATACTTTGGTCTCAAAATTTTGTATGATTCTTGTCAAATTAACCAGAATAAGTTGTGAATTGGAAGAAAGAGGAAAGTACAAAGTTAACCAGCAATTGCAAATCTTCAGTCAAATACAGATTGTACTAAAAGGGATGCAAAACTCACTTACAACTATTCTGTAAAAGTTAAAGGACAAAATAGTTTCTTTGGGGTGGGGGCACCTGGAATTACTCAGGGTTTATTTCCTAGCGCTGTGATCAGGGATTAATCCTGATGCTTGGCTGTTGGTTGGAATGCCAACTGGTTCAGCTATTTTGGAAAACAAAATGGACATTTTTTCAAAAACTAGATATTGAACTTCCATATGACCCTGCAATACCACTTCCGGGGATATACACGAAGGTGAAAAAAAGTATAGTAGAAATGATATCTGTACCTGTATGTTCATTGCAGCACTATTCACAATAGCAAGAATCTGGAAATAACCTGAGTGCCCACGAACAGACAACTGGTAAAAGAAACTTTGATACATCTATACAATGGAATACTATGCAGCTGTTAGGAGAGATTAAGTTATCAAATTCACTTATAAGTGGTGGTCATGGAGAGTATTATGCTAAGTGAAATGAGTCAGAAAGAGAGGGACAGATATAGAATGTCCGCACTCATTTGTGGAATATAAAATAAAATGAGACTTATACCCAAGGACAGAGACACAAGAACCGGGGATATTGTTCCAGGGTTAGAAGCCTGCCTGATGAGCTGGGAAAGAAGGCAGCTGGGATAGAGAAAGGATCACTAAGTCAATGATGGTTGGAGGGATTGCTTGGGATGGGAGAGATGTGTGCTGAAAGTTGATAAAGGACCAAACATGATAGCCTCTCAGTATCTCTATTGCAAACCATAATGCCCAAAAGTAGAGAAGAGTATGGGGGAAATTTTCTGCCATTGAAACAGGTAATAAATATTAATAACAAATAAATAATATTTGTTGAGCTCTTTGAAGGTACTTTAAATTAAATAAAAGTGGACACAGTTTTTTGAAAATTTTTATCTGTGAGTTTTTATGATTATTAAGGAATATGAATCTCATTATTCTGTTTGAATAACAGTAATCTATTTCCTCTTAACTTATATTTACACTTAATTGATGCTTTCCTAACTCATTTTGTACTCACAAATCATTTTAGATTTATTCAGGATTAATTGCTGGTGTTTATACTTTGCATCATTTTATATTAATATTTTTTAAATTAAGGTACTGTGATTTCTAGAGTTGTTTATAAAAGAATCGTAGGTTTATAATGTTCCAACAACAATTCCACCACCAGTGTCATCTTCCCTCCACAAATGTCCCCCGATTACCTCTCCCTCAAACCCCTAGCCCGTCCCCTTAGCAAGCACATTTTTTAAGTTTAGATATTGTAGTTTGAGTCTTACACTTAGATTATTGTTGTCTCTGTGGTTTAGATATATGCCTATACCTTACCTCTACACCACTGATGTGCATATATCATTATTAACATTTTTTGTGGACAATCATGAATATTTCTCAATGCCTAAGATGTTTTTGTTTTATCTCATTTATCTTCTCCCATTTTTCAGGAATTTGTTAGATTGTTAAACAAAACTTAGCCTTAAGTATTTATTGGTAGCTTGGATTTATGTAAATGCTCTTAATAAAGCTATTATTTATATTCCTAGTGTAGAACTAGAACTAGTTTTAAAAGCATAAAAATGTTGATGTAAATTTTCTCTTCCTGTTGTTTTTATTAAATAATTTTATTTTGCTTTTCTTGTTATTAAGGGCTGTATTTTGACTTTATGACCCAAAACAATCTTAGTAGCAGAAGGAAATGATAATTCACGAATGAGACATCACCCCCAAGTGACCCATTAATCACTTTTGCACTTAGTTACCCTGGGAAAATCAACATGATTCTAAGAGAACAATTCCCAAAATAGACTTATTTTTGGCTGGCAATATCAAGTCTCTGAACTTTCACTTGGTCACTACCCAAGCACAATTAATGTTGTTAATTAACTGCCTCTATGATAGCAACTCTTTGTGTAACTCTTCGCACAGGGGAGAATTATGCAATAGGCAGAAACTTTTTGAACTGTTCTGACTCCCAGAAGACACAGTTGCTTTATACCCTGAGGCAGAGGAACACATTTCCCCCTGCTCATTGTGTTTGGATGTTGAAAATATGAACTAGGATGATAGGATTTGCTTCTGTCATCAGTAGTTGAATGCAGTATTTTTAGAGAAGTTTGGGTATAGATTGGAGGTCTGGTGCTGCCAATTGTTCACCATGTTGTGAGTTTATATATGCTAATGGCACAAAAATTTATGGTTTAATTAAATTTTATAAAATAATATCACCTAATCAAATATAGAACTATACCACCTATTCTACCCTTGCAAGCTTTCAAATGACTTATCCAAATCAAAGCCCTCTTTCTACTTACAGTAATTATAATTCTGTTATAGTTAAGGTTTACTTACAATTTTATAGTTTAATTTTATCATTGCATATAAAAAATAATATATTCCATCTGTTCATTTTTTATTTGACATATCTTTCACACTCCTTTTAGTACAGAGATTTTCCTGTAACCCTTTTCTCTTTTTATAATCCATTTGTTGAAAAAAGCAGACATTCTGATACTTGATTTCTTGCACTGATAATTTTTCTGATTGCAAACTTTCAGTGTATTTTAATATTTCCTCTGATATATGTAATTTATCCAATGGCTGATGGATCTAGAAGGTTGACCAAACATGTTTGATATTTTTTTTCAGCAAGATTTGAGGTGATGTTATGTTTATTTATCAGACATCATATTTTTGACTTTCACCTCATTATTTGAAGCTGATAATGTACTTGTATACATACATATTTGTGCATATGTTCATATTGAGAGGAACACAAGTTGTGTATTGTTACTAACAATTTCATACCACCCCACGGTTTCTTCTATGTTTTCCAGCTCCGCAAATGTATTTTTTAACAGAAAAAGAAGCTTATTTTTAAATTATTTCAATTTAGAAATAGAAAAGACCTTGGAAGAAAAACAGAAAAAACACAGAATATATAGGACAAATTTTTATACCATGAACTTCTCAAATATCACTTCTTCACCAATCCCCAAGATGAAAAACATTCCTCTATAAATATATTCAGTCACATACAATGGTGTTATTAATGGGGATATGAGTCAATTTCAAAAAAAATAGCCAATAAGGGGCTGGAGTGATTAGCACAGTGGGTAGGGCATTTGCCTTGAACCCGGCCAACCCGGGTTCAATTCCAGCATCCCATATGGTCCCCCGAGCACTGCCAGGAGGAATTCCTGAGTGCAGAGCCAGGAGTAACCCCTGAGCATTGCCGGGTGTGACCCAAAAAGCTAAAAAAAAAGCCAATAAATTCCATTATAGCAAATCTTATTGTGTTGCCATGGCAATCTTCTGAAATTCTTTTTTATTAGGTTTGGTGCATCTTTTAATCAGGTGAATTGAGCCCTTCACAAACTGCTGACTTGGCTCACCAAACTACTTTACTTGATCCACGATGTCTGTCACTGAACAGAGTCTAGGGACATGTCTTACTACTGTACTGTCCATAAATGTATCTTTATCCTTGGATTTTCTGAGTGAGAATCTGGGTCTTAATAACATAAATAAATTTAGTTAGGCTGCAGCACTGCCATCAAGACTGATACAGAACTGCTAGCTGCTCCTGCCTGTCAGAACTACCCTAGCTCCAGAGACAGCAGCTTCAGGACAAAAGAAGGAAGTATGTTTTACTGGAGTACTGTCACTAGGCCCAAAAGCCAGGATCTGGCCGAGTAAGCCCCCACACATGTTTATGTGGCATATGCTCCCCATCTCACCTCAGTATGGAGACAGAGGGCTGTGACTCTGAATGCCAAAAGGAGGATCCTGACTGAGCCAGTAAGTCTGAGACAGCAAAACCTACACACCAGCAATTTTCCTAGGATAAATGAGCAAATGAGACCCACACATACTAGTCAGGTTAGCTTAAAGCACCACTGTTATCTGTGCAGTACCAGGCACAATGGAACAGTTCAGGAATTCACCTGCTTTATTTTGTTTATTTAAAAAATTTTGTTCTTCAGCTGATCTTCTCGGTCCTATCTTGGCATTAAAATCACCCACAATGATCTTGTAGAAGGTGTGGTCTTCT
>JAOXYA010211021.1:0-20156 GCA_028565675.1 Sorex palustris | reverse complement strand
GATAATAATGTTTATGTGTGCATATATGAATATAAATTTGTTCTAATAGGTACATTATAACTATATCACTGTCACTGTCCTCCTGTTGTTCATCGATTTGCTCAAGCAGGCCCAGTAACGTCTCCATCGTGAGACTTGTTGTTACTGTGTTTGTAAAATTGAATATGTCACGGGTAGCTTGCCAGGCTTTGCCATGCGGGTGAGATACTCTCGGTAGCTTGCCTGGGGCTCCGAGAGGGGCAGAGGAATCGAACTCGCGTCGGTCATGTTGGCTGCGCGCAAGACAAATGCCCTACCCGCTGCGCTATCGCTCAGTGTGTATGTAGAACATACTTACGTAGACATATGTTCCTGATCCATAAATTGTCCCTGCTTCTTTCATTATATTTTTTGATAAATACTTTCATCTTTGACCTTTGTGACAAAAATATTTACTCAGTCTTCTGATCACTCTGAGGTGGAACTTTATGCAGAGAAGTAAGGCTAGATGAGGGGTCAGTATGATAATATAAGTAGGACATTTCCCTTGCATGCTGCCAATCTGGGTTGGAGTCCGGCACCACAGAAGATTTCTCAAGCCCATCATGTAGTGATCCCAGAGCACAGAGCTAGAAGTAAAGCCTAAATACCACCAAGTAAATCCCCCCCCCAAATAAGGCTGTATGTAAAGATGGCTTCTTATAGGTAACCTTAGAGGTAAGCATATGATAATTTTGAGTAGAGCATAAATGCTATTCATTTAAGATGAAGTGCAGAGATTGCATGACTACTTAGAGATGTGATAGGAAGCCTAGAAGAAGTTAGTCATGATTGTTTTCCTGACTGCCCCCAACATTCCACTCACCCTTGTCTGTGGAGGTATTTATTCACTTTAATAACTAAATCTTCCTGGAATTTCAGTGGAGTTCCTCTTGCTTCTTTTTGGTTTCTTCCATAATATTTTCAATGTTCCTTCTCATCTAAATTTGTTATTATCTTAAACTTCTTTAGTCTTCTGCAACTTCACTGATATCTCCCATCTACTGTCATCTTCTCCCCTGTTCTCTTTGTCTTTGTCTATTTGTTTGCTTATAGAGTTGTGTGCCTTTACTGTCAAACATGCTAGAATTGCAAGAAGGAGAAAAGGCAAATATGTTTCTCAATTCAATGTATTTGTTTATTGAGAGAATTAGAGTTGATTTCAAGAGCAAGGGTAGTTATATCTATTGATGTGATCAGTAAACATTTCATTTTTTTACATATAAAAAGTAAAATTTAAGACTGAATGAATATGTCTTTCTTTCTTTACACTCAGTGTGTCTTCCAAAGTGCTTAAATAATGCATCATAATGAAGAGACTGAGAAATAGAATTTCAATAGCACAAGCATGCATGTGTGTGTCTGTGTGTGTCAGAGACTGTTATTTCCTATCTGTATCATCTTTAAAGTGGAGTTACTTTTATAATAAAAATAAAATGAAATATAATAATAGTATTTTGAAGTAAAGATCAGGTTAATAATAAGGTGTACTTGTCAAGTTTATTATGTATTTGCAAATTATATTTAGGGAATGACATAAGAGTAAATTATTAGGATTTTCCCTTTTTGCATAGGTTTTGGAAAAATAGACATTTCTTTTGTGTGCTTTTTTTTTCAACTTGGTTCACTATCAATTATCTCCAATTTTTTGTACGTTTTCTTTCCTTGCTTTATAGTTTTTCTTGGAAATCTCAATCATTTCTACAATTGACCAATTACCAGTATGTAAGAAGCTTTCAAATTAAAAATTCTAATCTCGCTCAATTCTCTGAGCTGCATAACTTCATTCCAATTCCTCTCTAGATACTTGGATCCTAATTATTTTTCATCACCTCAACTTATATCAGAGAATGTTATTTTTGTCACAAGTTGGATGTGACTATACATGAGAAACAGTTCTTCTAAACTTCATAAAAGATCTTTGAATATATCCCCTCACCCCTAGAAGAATCCTTGCTTATCTGCCTTCAGGAAGAAAGAGTCGAAATACCTCTTATATTCCTCCCAACAATGCACACAGAGTTTACTTGACCACATGGAATCATGAACACACCATATAAACGATAATCAGAAGACTCCTGAAGGTGGAGAGAGAGAACAGATGAAGTCCAGGTGATAAATTCCCTGTGTTTTGTGTTACATCACATGATTCAGGTTAGCTGAAAAAGCCAGACTCTACAGATGTAAACATTTGTAAAGACAAAATAATAAATAAATAAACAGGGTCTCCTCTTTTTAAGAGTCTCATGCTCTACTGACTGAGCTATCTGGGCGCACAGCCCCCCTTCTTAGGTAAAGGGCCAGAAAGCAGCATCCAAGCAGAGCAAACACTGTTCTGAAACAATCACAATACTCCAGAGAAACAGCACAGAGAGATCGGGCACTGCTCGCCATCCTAGAGCAAATGCACGCTAGGCGTCTGCTCCCACTGTGTCCAAGAAGTGGAAAGTTACCATGAAAAACAGTTCAGTGAAAGTCAGAGGAAGGAGATGAACATTGAGCCTTGATGTTGCCCAAAGGAACATGTAGGCACAGGCACACACACACACACACACACGACTGTCATCACAATTAAGGTTGAACAGTCATCAGCATCCCCCACTCACAGTCCCTGTGGAAAGCATGTGGGAGCAGAAAGGAGGAATGTCGATTCCTCCCAATCTCAAAAGCATCACAGGGAAAAGCGCCACAGATTCCAGGGACCACTCCTCTCCCCACCCCTCCATCACTACCAGGTATCCTCAGTGACAAGGAGCCTGGGGCCACACAGAGGCAGGACTGCCTATTGAGAAGGGATGACACGATGCCATGCCCCAGTCTTAGCTGCCGTTCTGCCCAAACATAGCATTTCAGTCAGCTGCAGAGTTATCACAGAAGAACATACAAAATATTCAGATTTCAATAGAAAAATCACTCCTCCAACCAGAAGCCTGGAAGGTGCCAATGATTCTCAAAAGATGTCAAAGTGAGATGACCTTGAGAATTATCTGATGGGTTTAAAAACACTCACAGTGGGACTGGAGCAATAGCCCAGCGGGTAGGGCGTTTGCCTTGCACGCGGCCAACCCGGGTTCGATTCCCAGCATCCCATATGGTCCCCCGAGCACCGCCAGGAGTAATTCCTGAGTGCAGAGCCAGGAGTAACCCCTGAGCATCGCCGGGTGTGACCCAAAAAGCCTACTGGGTCCAGAGAGATAGTACAAAGGGAAGGATGTTCGCCTTGCACACAGCAGCCTCGTGCTGGTACCACATAGGGGCTCCGAGCACCCACCAGAAGTGGCCCCTGAGTGCAGAGCCAGGGGAAACCCCGAGAATCACCAGATATGGCCCAGAAACAAACACAAAGATGAAGAAAACATTTCTGGAAACTGCCTTCTGTGGAACCCAAGGGTTTCGTCAGCTCGACCAGAGGTTACGAGGAGCCGCGGCAGGGTGGGGAGGGAGCCATGGGCCCTTAGTCGCGGGGCCACCGAGGGGGTGTTTGTTTTCCCGTTGCTACTAACAAGCGCCACCACACACTGCCTCTCCAACCTGGCTCGCCGCACAGCAGGAACTCAGGGCAGGGCAGGGCCACCGGCACGGGGGGCCTCTTTTCTCCCTGGCAGGGGCAGTAATCAACTCCTGGGGCCACATCAGTCCACGCCGTCATCCGTGGGCAGCTCCTGTATCAGAACGCCTGCACTGTGGCTCCCGTGGGCCGACAGTCTTGATAAAACGAATCTCAGAGTGGCGCTTGGAACACCTGTGGCATCCTGAATATCCGAATCAGAGGGCGGGTGCGAAACGTCCCCAACTAACTAAGCAACTATCTCCTGCTCCAACAGGCTCTGCCCACGCGCAGGGATGTGTCCGCAGTCGGGTGCAAATCCAGCAGCCCTTTTGAGAATTTTGCCCCCCACAATGGACAAAGCCCAAGAGATTTTTATTTTTCAAAAGAAAACACGATCACCAATATGATGTTCCAGCAGGTTGAAAGCACAAGGTCGACCCAGCACAAGGAGCAAAAAGCACAAGGAGCAAAACCAGAAGCAACTCTGTGAGAGCATCAGGAAAAAGAAGTTTCTGACCTGATAAAGCCTCGGGCAGGGCGTTGCCTCGGGGTGAAACCTTGGGTTTGATTCTGGCACCAAGGGAAATAAGGGGGGGTCCTGATACCTCAGAGAAGGGAAAAGACCCAAACTGCTGAAGAGCCCACTAAGCCGGGGCCAGCCACGGTTCTCCCCTCCCGGAACTGTGTCCTGCTGAGTTTGACCTGCCGGTGCTGCTCAGCCCGGTGCAGTGACAAGGGACGGAGGGATCAAACGGGGCAAACCTGAGATTCCAGTCACAGATCTGAGCAAGCCAAGGAAGGAAGCGTGCGTGTGTGTGTGTGTGTGTGTGTGTGTGTGCGCGCGCGCGCGCGCAGGGGGGGTGACGTGGCAAACCGCAGGTAACACAAAAGCACTGGTCGAGACTCCTGGGCACGATTGGAGTTAATTTCTTTGTTGTTGCTGTTGGCTTTGAGCCACAGCCGGGGGCACTCAGGTATCATCCTGGCAGGGCCCAGGGGACCATATGGGGTACCAGGGACGGAACCAGGGTTGGCATGTGCATGGCAAGCACCCTGACCTCTGTACCATCATTTAGGCTTCGGGGAGTTAATTTTTAAAAATATGCTTGCTAAGAAGATGGGGTGGGGGCGAGGGACTGTGGACACTGGTGGATGGACACTGACCAGGGATGTGGGGGAGAGGAGGGACCATGGACGCTGGTGGACAGGCACTGAACGGGGCCGAGATGGGCTGGAACTCTATAAGTCTGAAGCTCTCCACTCACGGGGCTAGCCCAGCACAGAGCCTGAATAACAACAGTGTAAAATACAAGTACAGAAGCAGGTGCACGGGAGGGGACAGCGCCTGGCCCCTCACCACGTCCAGCTTCCAGCCCTGCCTCAGCCTGCGGGTAGAAGGGGTGAGACCTGCACCCCGGGTCTCGGTTGGGGAAAGCGCGGGGGCCCAGGAAGGCCCCTTTTCTGCCCATGTGTCCCCTCGCTCCCCTCAGTGGGGGAGATGGATGTGCTCCTCCGGGGGGAGCCCCCAATGTTCCCTGCGGGGACCTCCTGCAACCGGGGCATCCATGCGGGGAGGGAACAGAAGCTCAGCCCTGCAGCTGCCCAAACCTGAAATTCAAGTTTCGGCAACTTCATGCAGCTGCTGATGGCCCCAGGTCTGGTGCAGATCCAGAACATTCCACTGGGAAGTTCCAGTGGGTGGGCGTCTTCCCTTGTGAGACGTCCAGGCTCCCAGTTCCTGCTGCACCCTCTGCCCACACTCCAGAGCGCAGGGACTCCGCCAGGCCGACGCTGTGCCCAGCGCCCGCGCCCTCCATTCTGACCTTCAGGTTCAGCAGCTGAGGCGTAGGTGCTCCAGTGGCGGTGCCTACTGGAGTGGCCTCATCTTCCCTGGAGTAGCGACACGCTTCCCCCGGGGGGTTGGGATGGAGGGTACCGGAGGGCCAGGCTGGAGCTCCAGAAGGCGCCCGGGCATGACACTTGGGAGGTCCTGGGTTTGGTCCCCAGCATGCCAAAGAAAGATAAGATTTTGGAAAGATAAGATTTCGGCCCAGATAAGATTCTCTCGGTCACACCCCAAGACAGGGCGGATAATCAGCTTCCAGTAGGGGGGGGGAGGAGTGGAAGAGGGGCAGCAGGAGGGGAAAGGAAGAGGGGAAGAAGGGAAGGGAGGGAAGTCAAGTCCAGGGAAGCCTATTTTCTTGGGGGGGGGGAGTCTCTGGCTTCTTTCTGCCTTGCCTCTGTGCCCCCCTGCCCCCACCTAGCCAGTTTTCTTGCACAGTGCAGTTAGGTGAGGGCTAAGACCCTCCATACACATCCCAAATGCCCAATGAGCAGAGTGTGAGGGTCAGGGGGAGGGGCAGTGGGGTCTCTCTTGCGATGCGATGCCCCAGGATGCAGGCGCTGATGGGGCATGACCATGGGCTCTGTCCACGCACAGCCCAGCTCGGCCTCCGGGGCCCTGCCCCGTGCCCTGCAAGGCCGTTTCCACTCAGCCATCCACGGGGGAGGCAGCCGCTGCTCAGAACTGCCAGGCTGGCCTGACACCCCTGGGGGTAGGAAGGGGCAGGAAGGGGCAGTGTGGCCCTGCAGGAGGACACCTGGCCAAGCGCCTGCTAATAGGACATCTGTCGATCAGTCTGTCTGTCTGGAGGAGCCGCGCAGACACAGCTCAGGAGAGAGCAGCCCACCGGCTCCTTCCCTGGTGCTGGAGTGAAGGAAGGGCGAGAAGGAGAGGCTCCCAGGAACCTGCCTCGGCAGGGGAGTGGGGAACGGTGGGCCAGGCCACAGCACGAGAAGGAGGACGGCACAGGCGTCCCCATGACTCAGCTGGCGCCTGTGCCTGCTGCCCGGCCTCTCCCCGCCAGCTCCCGGGAGCCCTTCCCGGCTCTCCCCCGCAGAGCTCGCCTGGCCAAGGGCAGCCCGTGCTGCCGGCCTTCGCCCGCTGCTCCCTTCTGTGCCGGGGACCAGGTTCGATTCCCAGCACCGCAAAGCAGAGAGAACGGAAATGAATGGCCAACGCAGGGGTCTGGACAAAGCGGTCCGGGTGCTCGGCTGTCACACCCGGCCCCGCCCTCCACGTGGGCCCCTTCTGGGCCGCTCGGAGCGGGGTCGGCCTTCGGGAGCTCCAGCCCCCCACGCCCCCGGCCCCGCCTCCTGCCGCTTCACATCTGCCGTACCATGCCGTGGGGACATCCGTCAGTGCCCTAGTCCCTCGGAAAAGGCCATCGACCCCCGCGAGGGACAGAGCCCAGGGTTAGTCCAGAGCAGCCGCCACGGGACCCCGCGCCGCGCCCGCTCCCGGCACCGGACCGGGGCCGCCACGTGCGCCTCGGCTGGGCGGGGCTGTGGGCGGGGCCGACGTGCTGTGGGCGGGGCCCCGGGCGGTGATTCGCCGACTGGGCTCGGCGAGGCCCTGAGGGTGTGGGCGGGTCCATGCAAAATAGGAGCTGCTGAGCGGGGGGCGGGGCCTCGGGCTGCCTGACAGGGGATGGGTGTGTGTGGGCGGGACCTCAAGAAGGGCAGTGGGGATGGGCGTGGCCGTGTGGGCGGGGCATCCAGGAGATGCTCCGGGTGTGAGGACCGAGGACTCGACGGCGCCGGGGTGGGCGTGGCTTCGCGGGACAGGGCGGGGCTTGCTGTTGGGGGCGGGGCCGGGGCGGGGCCGAGTCCTTTATCCCGGGCGGCCCGCGGGGCCCCCGCACCGGCCGCGCCCATGCAGCCCCGCAGCCCCAGGCCCGGCCCGCGCGGGGGCCCGCGCCCCTCGGCCGTCCTCCTCCTGCTGCTGCTGCCGCGTCTGGCCGCGGGGGCGCCGGCCGACCCGCAGCTCCCGGCACTGCTGCAGCGGGCGGCGCGCGCGGCTCTGCACTTCCTCAACTTCCGCAGCGGCTCGCCCAGCGGCCTGCGGGTGCTCGACGCGGTTCAGGGGGGCGACGCGCGGGTGAGCTTGGGTGGGCCGGGGTCGGCGCGGTGCAGGGGCCGGGCGCGGGCGAGTGCGGGCCGGACAGGGGGCCGGGCGGGGTGCAGGGTGTGCGCGCGGGTCAGCGCGGGCAGGTGCCGAGGGGCGGGCGCGGCGCAGTGCGAGCTGGGCAGGGGGCGCCGGCCTCGGGCACCCCGCGGGGCTCACCTGGGCGGGCGAGTCGGGCGCGCCCGTTTCAAACCCCAGGAGCGTTTTTCCCTCCGAGATCCATCATTTAAAACGACCGCGCTGCTCGGCGTTTTCTCGCCTGGGGTCCCTCCTTGGGAAGTGAAACTCGCGGCGTCTGTCGCAGAAGAAACCGAGTCCCGGACCCGCACATCGGGGGGAACCCCTCGCACCCCCGAGAGCCCGCTTCTTCCGTAGGGCCGTCCGCAGTCTCGGAGGGAGGGACGCTGGGTCCCCGGGCCGGCGGGCAGGGGTGCGGCAGAGGCGCGCTGGGCACCGGGCAGGGGCGCGGGAGCAGGTGGTGCGGAGCCGGGCGCTGCCCTGGTCTGCTTACTGCCTTCGAGGGAGCTGGGTCCCTGCCGCCTTCACCCCACCCGGGGCCCGTCTCAGGGCGCTGGGGTCTGGGCCGGGGATGGGTCTCCGCGGCGCTCAGGGGGGAGCGAAGTAGGGCCACAGCTGGTCTGCGGAGCTGGCTGGGGGTCTCCGCCCGGCCCCTCTGCCACCACACCCAGAGACTCCGGCTCGAGGTCACGGGATGCGCACAGGTGCCCCCGGGGCGCGTGTCCCGCAGCAGTGGGCACTGGCAAGGGCCGGTCCCCCAGACTCGGCCCTGCGCTCTCCGCAATCAAGGGGTCCGGGGGGAGCCCGGCTTCGGCGGCGTCGAGGGGCCGGGCCAGGTGGGGCCAAGTCAGGGCTTTGCAGAGTGCGGCTCCCGGTGGGCAGGAGAGGAGCTCGGTCATCAGTGACCACAGGGAGCGGCGCAGGCCAGGCCGGTCCGTAGAGCCACGCTGCCCTCTGGCGGCCGAGGGGCGCTCGGGGAGGGCGGGCTGGGAGGTGGCACGGGCAGCCCCGGGCAGGGACCCCAGCTCGCCCACACTCCTGCCCGCAGACACGCCCGCTGCGGAGGAGAACCGGCCACCCTTCGGTTCCAAGCCAGGGAGGGGACTTCTTTTTTTTGCTTTTTGGGTCATACCCGGCGATGTTCAGGGGTTACTCCTGGCGCTGCACCCAGGAGTTACTCCTGGTGGTGCTCAGGGGACTATATGGGATGCTGGGAATCGAACCAGGGTTCGTTGCACGCAAGGCAAACGCCTCACCCGCTGTGCTATCACTCCAGCCCCAAGGTGGGGGGGAGGGGACTTTTGAGGCAGAGAAGGACGGGGCCTCAGGTGTGAGTGGAGGGGAAGGGGCAGCAGCACCTCTCCCGGTCCTCACCACAGGGCCAGGAGCCTCTGCTGGCTTCTGTGCGGGCAGTCAAGGTGGCCGCACAGCTGACGCTCTCCACTCCCTCCAGAGCACCACCTTTTACAATGTAGATTTTTTAGTGTCCTTCCGCCATCCCCTGTTGCTACTCTAGTTGGGTCTTTAGGGTTTTCTGGGTCCCATGGGCTGGGCGTGTGCCTGGCGCTGCCCTCCTGACCTTCTCAGACCCCACTGAAGGCCATTTCTTGTTTGCTTTTGCTGAGGGGTGGGGGGCCCAGGGGGTCACGACAACGCATCTTTACTGTCTTACTGGGTTCACGGGCCAGGTGCTCTGTGTGTGTGTGTGTGTGGGGGGGGGGTCATGGCTGGTTGCTTCCTGGTCTGCAAAGGCCGCTATGTGGTGGGTTGGGGGAGGGGGTCTCCTGGCCATCTCCCAAGTTGATGTGGCCTCATTCACTTGCTCCTGCCACCACCCAGCCACTGAGCACAGCTCGCGCTGGCCACCTAGACCCGGCTGAGGGAGAGGTGACATCAGTGCTGAGCCCACCCAGAGCCCCCCATCCTGTTGTGCATTTTCACACGTGTCCTCACACAAGTCGGAGAAGTGGCCCCGGGGCCCTGTGAGGCTGCTAGGTTAGTGTCGGGCCACCTTCCAGAAGCTTCTCTGTCCCTAATGGACCAGCAGGCTGGAGCCGCTAAGGCGTCCCTTGGGTCCTGACGGCCTCTCCTCTGAAGGAAGCTTGTTCTAGGGAACCCCGGGAAGGGCCAGTGCTGCAGCCTGAGGCGTCGGAGCAAGGACCCCACCCTGACCACTGCCTGCCACATGTCCAGCGTGCCCAAGGCCCTGGGTCTATGCAGAGGCTGCCCCTGCAGGCACCCCGCCATGTTCCTCTTTGCTCAGACGGGGTGTAGGCTGCAGCCCACTCTGGGGGCTCTGGCCAAGGGTGGCGAGAATGTGCTGGGTGCGAGGGTTACTGGAGTGCCCACAGGTATATGGGGGGCAGCCATGTGAGGCCCCGGCCCCCCCTCACCCCAGCCTGGACCCGACCTGACTCCCAGCACTGGCCTCAGCAAACGGGTCGGTACCCGGAACCTTCTGGCCCCGGCTGTTCCCGGATCCACCAGGAGGCAGGGTGGAGGGACCCGGGACAGGCTGTAGCTGAGAGTGACCTCGCTCTTGGTCTAGTGTCTTCCTGTGGCACAGGACAGCATCATCCACCTGTCCCAGGGGCGCCGCCTGGGAGCTCACCCTGGAGGGGCCCCCCCAGGATCTGGAGGGGGGCGTTCCCCTGCCCCTCCCCACCCAGGTGCATCCCTGAGAAATCACTGTCCAGGGGTGAGGCGGGGCTGCCCCTGTCAAGTGTCCCCACTGACGACTGTCCTGCAGGTCAGCGATGAGGACACCTTGGTGGACGTGACCTTCGCTGCAGAGCGCTTCCGCCTGGAGGTGAGTGCGGGACCCCACAAGTGGGCCTGGCGGTGGGGGGGATCCCCGGGATGCTCCATGGTGACTCACCACATTTCCTGCAGGGGCCGCCGAAGACCGGAAGGTGCCGGGCCCTGGTACGGTTCGCGCCACGCAGGCCACGGGTGGCCGTGAATGTGACGTGCGCACGGCTCCTGGCGCAGGAACGGCGGGAGCATGAGGACCTGAGGCTGTTCACGTTCCTGCGGGATCTGCCCACGCCGCCGCTGGCCAACACCACCATCCCCGGTATGGGCTGGCGTCCCGGCATACCGGGCTGCCCACAGGGGGACCAGCGACCTTCCTTGCACAGCCGATGCCCATAGGCTGAGTCGCCCCGGGCGCCAGGCCAGCCCCAGGATGGTCTCAGCCAGTGGGGTGCCGAGTGAACCCCAGTGCTGGGCAGACCTGCCCCAGGGTCAGCAGGGGCTGAGGAAGAATCTTCACCCCCGCCACCGCCCACCCCTGCCCTGCTCATCCCCCCGCAGAGTCGCCCCCAGGCCCACCCCCAGCGGGCAGACTGCAGGTGCTGGTCACGCTCGCCCTTCGTCCCTTCCAGACTGGCACAGCGGGTTCGCTGGTCATTGTCCCCCTTGGTCCCCAGAGCCAGGCCTGCCCAGACATCTGGCGGCCACAGGAGGGAGCCCCGGATTCCCGTCAGACATGAGGCCAGACGCTGGGGTTGGGGGGGACGGGGAGGGGCCGGGGCGCGTGGTGTGCAGGCGTGACCCCTGCGCTCTCTCCAGACAGCCACGGGCATGTGGACCCCTCGCTGCAGCCGCTGTGGGAGCTGGCGCTCCTGGGCAGCTCCTTCGTCATGTGGGAGAAGACCACGCAGGCGGCGCGCTACAACCTGGCCCAGCTCATCGGGGTGCAGCAGTGGGTGAGCCTGGCCCCCTGCTCGGGCGGGGGAGTCTCAGGTCCCCCCTCGCCGCCCCATTCCTGGAGTCGCTTGCGACTTCCGGTCGGGAGACGGCAGGTCCTGAACAGGCACCAAATGCCCCCATTCGAGGGTGGATAGAGAAAGTCACGGGCAGAAGGTGGGGAGACAGGGCATCTGAGGGCCGGTGTGGGCAGGCAGGTCCAGGCTCAGCCCTGGGAGCACCTCACTGCAGGGTGTGGGAGCACATTCTCGGCTGCCGGGGCACCACACCGCAGGGCGTGGCCCAGACCCAGGGTCCAGGATCAGAAGCCAAGGCTGGACACTGTTTCTGTCTCCTAGAAAACAAGCAGGGACTCGATCCACTTTGACTACACTGTTCTGCTCCACGAGTTCACGACCCAGGTAAGTGCAGCCGCGCGCACACCACCCTCCCCGAGGCCGAGGGCTGCATCCACTTCACCCTTCCCGAGGCCAAGCGGCACATTGGGACACCAAGTCTCCCTCCTAGGAGATGTTTCCCTGCCGCGTCCGCCTGGCCTGGTCCCTCGGCAGGCCCCCGAAGGTGAAGTACCATTGCTGGGAGCTGCAGATGCCCCAGGAGGTATCCGGGGCCGGAGAGCACGGTGACTTCTGAAGAAGAGGAGTGCCGGGTGCTGGTGGCCAGCCCCCCCCCCACCCCGTGCCCCAGAACCAGGCCCCTGATCCCCGGGGAAAGCCGACACCAGAACCAGGGAGAGGCTGAGATACTCTCTCCCTGGCCCTGGGTCACTTCGCCCCGGGGGTGCATGTGCTGACCCGCCGAGATGCTCAGTGGCCACCCGGGTGGCATGGACAGGACAACACGGCCGTCTCGACCCTGCTGGTGCTAAGCTGGACCAGCTACCCTGGACCCTGGGGCCCTTAGGAAAGCCGGTATAGCCCCACGAAAGTGAATCCGGGGGCCTGTGTCCTCGGACAGTACTTTCCAATAAATTTCGTGTTTCTAAATGAGTTGGTGGAGAATTGCTCATGGAGCAAAAATGCGCTGAACCGGAACTGAACTTGTCACATCTGCTGAGTTCAAGCAAAAAAACTGACTGAGCCGAGAACCAGAGCAGGCCGACACACATGCAGCCAGGCCGACGGGGCCAAGGCGCGCACAGGCGTCACAGGGCAGGAGCACGAACACTGGGCTGTAAGCGCTCACCGGAAAACGTACCAGGGCCCCCTCAACACTCGCCCCTGAAGCCTTTAGCCCTTTCCCCAGGCAGCACTTGGAGAAACAGACACCAAAGCGCACATGGTGCCCCACAGCACCACCAGGGGTCCCTCCTGAGCACCACAGGGCGGCCTGGGCCTCTTGTCACAGGGCCAGGCTCCTGCTGAGTGCATGGAGGACCCCCCCCCGACACCCCCCCCAGCCAGGCCCCCAGAGCTGAGCAGACCTTCAGGGGGAACTTCCAGGCACAGGAGCAGACTGGGGAATCCAGCTCAGCCCAGAGCGCCACACAGTTGGCCGCACGGTGCTAGCAAATACGCGCCAAGGCTCAGATCCAGTGGGCGGGCAGGCAGGCGGCAACTCCAGGTCTGTGCTTTATTATTCACCAAGACCAGGGTGGGCAGAGACAGGAAGCGCTCCCAAGGGGCCTGTCCTGCACCCAGCTCAGCCTCAAGGGGACCCAGGAGCTCCCGAAAGCATGCGTGCACTGGGCACTTCCTGTCCAGCCAAGTCCGAGCTCACAACCGTCCCCAGAAAGCCGAGCACTGAGGAGTGAGGCAGGCGGATGGAGCCAGGAGGGCTGTGGCCGACCCGTCCTCTGCACGGCACCATCAGAAAGGCAGCGCCAACCTCCCGTGGAAACCACTTGCCTCTTTCTTAAACATTAGATCTATCTCAGCAGTAAGTACATGTAGGTTTCCTGAGGACAGTAACTGCATCTGCGTTTCCCAAGTGTCTACAAAATCCGTCGATACAGATGAGACACAGTCGTAGCAATAAATACCGCCTCCTCAGCATGGGACGGCGTCTCCGCTGCCCGCGGGGCCAGGCTGCCCAGCCACAACGCCCGGCTCAGTTCTTGGCCTTGCCCTTCTTGGCAGGGAGCTGGCCCGTGGCTTCCAGATGCCTGCTGACCAGGTCTTCCTGGGTGGCTGGGGCGCATGGCTGGTACCGGCAGTACTCCATGGTATACTCGCCCTTCCCCTGGGGGAACAGAGTTCTGTCTGTCTGCTCCTGCACCGCCACCACGTCCCACAGGCAGACCGAGTGCCTTACCTCCGTGCACGAGCGCAGCTCCGTGGAGTAACCGAACATGTCGTTGAGTGGGACCTGCAGGGGAAGTGCGTCACGGGCAGCCCAGAGGCGCCCAGGCCCGGCCGCCAGCCGCCGACCCTCGCTTCACTGCAAGGGGGAAACCACGGGCAGCTACAGGGGAGGCGGCGTCCTCCCTCCCTCCCTCCCACGTGGGCCCCTGCCTCGAGCCCACCCCCGGCCATGGCCCAGACTGTCAGGCTGTTAATGCCTCGGGACATGCGATGGGCACACCGTCTGACGCCTGAGACATACTTTCCCCCAGACCAGGCCGTCCCAGCAGCCACCACGACAGCCGCTCCCCTCCCCACCCCGCCCGCCCGCCGCACCTCTGCGTAGATCGTGAAGTAGTCTTCCACGCCGTCCTGGCCTGTGATCACCCCGTGGCGCCGGTTGAGCCCCGCGATCACGGGCCCCTGGAACTCATTTGGGGCCACGACCTCCACGGACATGATCGGCTCCAGGATGCACACAGTGGCGTTTGCCAGGGCTGGGGTGGGAGACAGGACAGTGAATCAGGAAGGCCCCCAGTAGAGGGGCCCGCTTCCTCCGGCGGTGGGAAGAAACATCTAGAAAGAAAACTGGATTCTGGAGTTCCTGGGATGGTGCATCCATCCTTTAAGAAACCACATGGACGGGCTGGAGCCAAACTGTCTGGTGGGTAGAGCACTTGCCGTGTATGGGGCCAACCCGGGTCTTGTCACTGGCACTCTTATGGTCCCCTGAGCCCAGAGGAGGATTCCCCAGTACCACCGGGTATTCCTACCCCCCCTTCCGCCCACCACCACAAAAAAACCTCATTACGCTATGAAACACAAAAACCAAAGATTAAAAAAATGAAAATCATTGTCACAGAAAAAAAAAATCAGAGGGTGGGAGCCAACCCTGACTTTCCTAGAGGGTCCCTCCCCTTTCCGAAACCCACGGGAGGCTGGGGGCTGGGGGGACGTGCCCGGGGCAGATCCCCCCAGCACCAATTCCTAAGGGCTTCTGCAATGCCTCTAACATTCTGACATCCCGCTTGGAAAATGTCCCTCTACAGCCTACCAAGACCAGAGAGGGGCTCGGGGCAGGGCTCGGGGGTGGGGAGGGGGGAGCTCAAGCCCACGTGTGGTCCACTCAATGCTGAGCCATGCCGAGAGAGCAGCCCGTGTCCAGCCTCAAAAGGCACGGCCACCTGCATCCGTGTGTCCGATGGATACTGGAGCACACGCGTATCCGACAGACATCCGAGCGTGATTCACACTGCTGCCCGGAGGGAGTCAGGAACGTGCTCGTTCTCGTGTATTTCACGAAAACCTCACAAGCACTTGAACTCTCTCCCAGTGTGTGTGACAAAATAGCCGACAAGGACAGTCCACTCTGTGGCCAGCTCAGCCCAGCTTTCTCACCCTACAACAGCCGGGCCAGAGGCGACGGTGAAAGCTCATTCGTCACATATGCTTGCTCTCACCTGCTGACAGCTGAACTGGTCTTCCGCTCGGGGACAGGTGAGGAGCCGGAAGGGCAGACTCACCCGCTTCATGCAGCAGGCAGCAGATGCCCGTTCTCTGGCAAACACCCAGAATCAGGCGACAACCCCCACTGGCCCACACTGCTCAGCCACCACACTCGCTACCCTGGTGAACATCTGCTGCTGCGCTACCCTCGCTACGCTCAGGGGTCGTTCCTGGTGGGGGTTGGGGGCCCCATGGGATGTGGGGGTTGAACCCGGGTCGGCCACAGGCAAGACGAGTGCCCTTCCTGCAGGACTATCACTCCGGCCCAGATTCAGTGACTTTTGAACTTCAAGTATCTTTAAGAAAGCATTGGGGGCTGGAGCGATAGCACAGCGGGTAGGGCATTCACCTTGCATGTGGCGGAGCCGGGTTCGATTCCCAGCATCCCATATGGTCCCCCGAGCAACACCAGCAGTAATTATTCCTGAGTGCATGAACCAGGAGGAACCCCTGTGTATCGTCAGGTATGACCCAAAATGCAAAAAAAAAAAAAAAGGCTTCACAATGAAAGTAGTGAAAAATCTTCTAATTTTGTCAATTATGTTGAATAAGTTGAAACAAACCACAGAAGAGACTGTCACTTCATGACGGATGCTTGGTGACCCGGGGTGTGCAGTGAAGCACCGCACTCCCAGCCTCCTCTGTCCACCCCCAGTCTCCTCGGCACCGTCCACTCCCTGTCTCCTTGGCACTGTCCACACCCACTCCCCCTGTCCTGGGCACAGGCCCACACGGCATTTGCCGTCGAGAAGCATCAGCCTGGAGTGGGCCTGGGCCCACTGCGCAGGGCCTGCAGGCACTGGCCGGGGCCTCTGGCCAGCCGTGCAGGAGCCAGTGCAGGACCAGACCACAAGCCCCGAGGGACAGCAGGAACGGAAACTGGCACTGTGACTGAGGTCACTTCCCTCCGGCCATCTGGCGCTTAGAGGAAGAGGCTCCTGTGAGCTGTGAGTCACCAAGGTCCCTGCCCAACACTCCCATCCCCACTTCACCCGTGGCCAGAGAGGCCACCGGAATCTCTCTCTGGCTACAGGCCACACCTTTAAAGTCTCCTGGTGATGACCCTGAGGTCAGACTTTGTGCAGTCTCAGGCAGAGCCACACTGGGTGCCTGAGGCTACAGCACCCCCCCCACCCATGGGGCAGCAGCATTCAGAGACTGCTGTGGGTTGGCTCAGACGGCTTTTACAGACTGACCAGGGTGGGGATCATTCAGAGGCAGAGCACAGCCATGCGTGGGCAACGCCCGGCACAGCAAGTCCCAGAGCACTGCTGGGTAGAGCCCCGCACGGCAGACTCCAGTCCCAGAGCACTGCTGGGTACCGCCCCTGCTGCCCCCACACCATGCTCTCTCCTAAAACAGCACCATAGGCCACGTCTGGCCCCCTGCAGTGCAGAGCCGTCACACTTCATCACCAAGGAAGCCTGTGGCCCCCTGTGCGGGGAGGGGGTCTGCACGGTTCCCACAGGCCAGGAGCAACCCCCGAGTACCTGCAGCCTACGGCCCAAACACCTCCTGAAACAATTCTTTCAGTTAAAAAATAAAGTCTCTCAAAATACACAGCCATCATCAAAATGCCGCCCAAACCAACTTACAAATTTATGGATTTCCTGACATCTGAGGAAGTCACTAAAAACAGCGCAAATGTGATTTTTCTTTAGTATATTTCTTAAAATGCTGAACATTTGTCTTCTTTACTAAAAACGTAACTTACAGATTACCTAAGAATTTTAACATTAGAAAAATATACCACGGCATTTATGACAAAGGAAGGGAACGCAGGGCTCCCCTCACCTGGTCTGGTGGCTACCCCAGCTCTGGGGTAGGCCCCCACCCATGGACGCAGGCCCCGCCCCTGCAGGTGGGCCCCACCCACAGACGCAGGCCCCGCCCCTGCAGGTGGGCCCCACCCACAGATGCAGGCCCCGCCCCTGCAGAGGCCCCAGCCCCGCCCCGGCCCCACCCACCTTGCTTGAGGGCGCCTTCTCCAGCCCGGATGAAGGAGATCTCATTGGAGTCGACCATGTGGTGCGCCCCGTCCTGCAGCACGAAGCGCAGCCCCGAGAGCTTGTGCCCCGACAGCGGGCCCTTCTCGCAGGCGTCCAGGAAGCCCTGGGGAAGGAGGGTCTCTGCTGAGGGGCTTCCCACACACGGAATCCAGGAAGCCCGAACAGCCCCCGGCCCCGTCTCTTCTCCCGCCTCCAAATTCAAAGGAGCTGGTGAGAGACCCAGTCCCGGCCAGGTTCCCTGGGAGGCTCTGTAGAGCCCTGCCGAAGGCAACCCACAGCCGAGCACACGCAGGGCCCGGGTGGCACCCGAGGCACCTGAGAGGGGCACCTACGCTCATCTCGGAGAAGGATCTGGCTGCTGGGTGTGTGAAGAGCAGTGAAGCAGAGAACGGGGTACAGACAATCACCAGAGTTGCTGCAAGCTGACCCAGTACAGCAAGACCTCGACAGAAAGCCTCTGCTCTCTGAGAGCGGGGCCCTGGAGATTCAAGTCTTACTCTGGCCGGGGTCACAGCAGCGGGATCGGGAGCTACTCGTGGCTCTGTGCTGAGGGTCTCTCCTGACATACGGATGCTGGGGGCACACCGAGCCAGCAGTAGACAAGGCGAGCACCCTTGCGCAGCTCAGCTCTCCTGAAGATTGCCACTGCCCAAAACATGACCATTTCTGCTGCACCAGAAGCCTGCACTCCGGGGCCAAGTCTGGGAGGGACCTCCGGGCTCTGGGCAGTGGCTGCGATAGGTGGTCCTCACTCCCCCAGATGGGGACCCCACCTGCACCCAAACCCAAGGCGCTGCCGGATGTGAGACCCCGACACCCGCATGAAGCATCTGCTCGTGTCAGTGGGTTCCATGAAGGCCGGATCAGATGGAAGCTGCCCACGCAGGCCGCCGTCTCTCCGTTGGGCCCCCAGACACAGCCTGGGAACTACCTAAGGGTTAACCGAGGCCGGAGACTGCACAACGGCAAGGCATTTGCTCTCAGTGCACATGGTCAACCTGGGCTTGATCCCCAGCACCCCGCAGGGCTCCCTGAGCACTGCCAGGAGTCGTGATCACAGAGCACAGAGCAAGGAGTCAGCCCGAAGCACTCCGAAACACGTTTACAAACTTAAAATGCAAGGACTGTTTTCTGCCCCGCTTTTACCTTCTCCACAGCGGGCACAAACTGCTTTGGCACGTTGGCTCCGAATGTCTCGTCGGAAAACTCCAGCTTGGTGTAGTTCTCCGGGTCCAGGGGCTCCAGGACCCCAATCACTCTCCCGAACTGGCCGGCACCCCCCGACTGCTTTTTATGCGTGAATTCAAACCTGCAAGTGAGCCAGGAGTAGAAGATTAGCAGGCACGGGACACGCACATCAAATGGGGTCCTCTCAGGACAGACGCAAGTCATTCACCCAGGGCCCCTGCGCCCCCCCACCCCAGACCCTCTCTGACCTCCCCTGGACGCTGCCCGACACCCTCATGGAGGGAAGCTCCAGAGAGGTCAGTTTCCACGCAGAGATGACCACGGCGGTGCCCTGGCCGCCGGGACGCCCCCTCCCCAGGCGGCCCATGGCTGAGCCGGTCCCAAGTGTCCCCCAGCACTGAAGCTGCACCAGGACAGGTGACAGGGACAGGCGAGCCCCAGACACGACCGCTGCTCTGGGACTCTCAGGGGCGAAGGGTCACCGCCGTGCAGCCTGCCCGGGAAAGCCCAGCTGCTGCGCCAAGAGCAAACATCACACCCAGTGACGGGAGGAAAGTTCCAGAACGGGACGTGTGGCAGCCCTCCCAGACAGCCTGCACCATCTCCCACGGTCCTGTGTCCCCAGGGACAGGGCTGGCGACGCAGAGGCGGGTCCTGGGGGAGACAGCTCCGGGCAGGGCCGCCCGCAGGGAGCGAGCGGCAGGCACCACGCCACAGACGAGTGGGCGCAGCACAGGCTGCGGTCCCTGCCAAGCTGCCGTTTCCCCAGAGGCTCCCGCGAGAACAGAAGGGGATGGGCATGGCCAGTGCCCAGGGCGAGGCCAGGTGGAGGGCAGGGCAGGGCCGCCGGGGAGGGGCAGGAAGGTGAAAGGTCTCGGTGGCCAGGTGCGGAGCTGAGAGCAGCCCAGGGCCTCCTTCAGAGCTCTGACTCTCTGGGCACAGCAGTCCATAGGCCGGGTGATGTTCACACCCGACATGTATGGCACAGGCGACCCGCCTGGCCCGAGACCCACAAGGGGGCCCGCACACTCCTCAGGCTCAAGAATCAGGGATTCTGGCTCCTGTCCAAGAAACTTTTTCCTCCAGCAAAGCCCTCAAGGAGCTTCTAGGAGCAGCTGAGACTGGGGGGGGGGGGGGGAAACACGACACTAATGGCAGGAGTGGGGCTCTGAAAGGACCCCCCACGTCCCCCCCTGCTGCTAGCCTCAAGTGGGACGGAGACAAGCTGCTCACACACCGCTTCCAGTAGCTCCCCAGGACTCAGTCCACAAAGCACCTTTGCCTTTCCAGAAAGAGGCCAGTGTCCCGGCCCCGCCCTGGGAGCCTAGAGAGACCCCAGGGAACTGCCAGGTGTGGCCCCCCAAACCACAGCCCCAAAGGAAACCGAGCTCTTGGGAAAAGCCTGGAGGAGAATCTCCCTCAAGGCCTTGGTGCGCCAAGGGCGACCCTCCCGCTCGTCTCTGGGAAGCGCAGCAGGGAGCAGCAGGCCAACCCCCTGCCCCTCCCCCCGAAGCTGCTCCCAGAGCTCTGTGAGTTCTGCTTTCGGGTCTGTCCCAGGGTCTCTTTCACTGGGGCTCACCGGGGGGCTGGAGGGGTGCAGGACGCAGCAGCTTCCTCCCAGCCCCGCCCTGCCCGGCTCCCAGAGGCTCCCTCCCAGCCAGAGGCCCTTGCAGGCAACACAGTGGCAAGGCAGTGGCCCAGCCCCTTGCTGGCCGGTAAGCCCCAGCCGGCATCTGTGGGGGCAGAAGTGGAAGCACAAGACCCCCCACTGCCGACCCCCACCCTGACCCCTGGCTGCACGGAAGGGGGGCGCCTGGTGGGCGTTACTGGAGGGGTGAGGAAGGAAGGAGGGAGAGGGAGGGAGGAAGGAGGCGCCGGGGGTGGGGAAAGGAGGGAGGCGGGGAGAT